>VUQG01015657.1:6447-20556 GCA_015106755.1 Etia nguti | reverse complement strand
GAAGGGGAAGGGAAAGAGAAAGAGAGGGAGGAGATAAAGGAAAAAAAAAAAAAAAAAAAAAAAAAAAAAAAAAGAAAGGGAAAAAAAAAAAAAAAAAAAAAAAAAAAAAAAAAAAAAAAAAAAAAAAAAAAAAAAAAAAAAAAAAAAAAGGTACAAATATGGTTCAGCCAGAAGCTCCTTCCTGTTAAAAGGGAGTTTTTCCTTCCTACTGTTGCCTAAGCAATCACCTGTTTGTTGGGGTTCTCTTTCAAACACTATGGGGCTTTTCCCTTGCAGTACAAAGTATCTTAAAGCAACTTTTGTTGTGATTTGATGCTACATGAATACTCTTGAACTACAAAAAACCTTTCAAACTATCGAAACCATAAACCAGTCTCTTTCTCACACCCAGTTTTTTATACTTTTGGACCTATCACTCCTTCCTGGCTAAACATAAGATATAACCCAATCAACAGAGGCGAGATGTTCTTAAAACACTGCTTCACAGTAACTGTACAAGATAACACATGAACAAGCTGAGGAGGAGGTCTGCTTGTAGTCCACACTCACTGTACTCCTCCTCTTCCTATACAAACATCTTTATCACCTGCACTGCTCATTAAGCTCCTCCTATTAATCTTTCTATTCAAAGATCCTACTGACTCACTGACCTACATTTGGCCCAGATGCAAAAACATTTGAATGGCCGTTGAGATGACATTTACATGACAAATGCTGGGTCTGGGCTATCCTGCCTGTGCAAATCAGCACAGTACAGGGATGGTATGTCATAATAATATAGAGTGGATTATAAAGGTCTGTGTGTTATTGCTCACAATGTGGCAGCACTCTGCTCAGGTGAAGGAATCAGTTTCTACACATAAAAGCAGAGAAGTCCGTCTTCCGCCGACAGTGTAAACAGTTTACAGTTAAGCTAATCTCTGGCTCTGAGGCTCACATGCATCGATCAGACCATCCTGCAAACCTCTTTGCACATGCTTATGTAGTGTCATGTACTGTTTGGGATTTTTATATTCACAGTATGTGGACAAAGTAGACGGAGAAACACTGTGATTCGAACTTTTACACCTGACAGCTGGAACAGTCCAACACATCGTAAGTCTCACATGGCACCATTGTAACTGGTGCCATGTTTTACAGTAAGGTGAACATGGCACCAGTTACAATGAGCTCAATATTTCCGTGTATCTTTTGTCAGCTTTGCCCTGCTGTCCACTAAATGCGACTCCATAAAGTCTCTGACATGGTTTAAAAGTGCACAGGGAAAATATTTTTTATATTTGTCAGCAGTTTTTATGGCCGTCTTAGTGTCTGTATTTGCCCCAGAAAGGAAAATCAATAATCCTCTTACCTGTCCCATAACCTTTGTCGATAATAAGTATCAATATTTACACACCTTCATAGGAAATTGTCATGTTTTAGAGGATTTATTAGCATCTTTTATCCTAAGAAAGACATCCAATTAGCTTCAACTCAAGTAACATGTTACAAAAAATATCATTTGTGGCTATAGATGCAAGCAAAACTTGCCAAACTTAAGGAAAAAACTCAAGGAACTGCCTTAAACTTGAATTCTTCCCAAGCTCCTCGCAACTTATAGGAGTCACGAGGAGCGATTCTTATCAGTGTAAAAAGCAGCAGAAAGCAGGGAGCACAGATGCTGTAACAGTCCAGTAAACATTCGCCAGACTTTCACGTCTCAATCTCTTGTTTCAAGTCTTATTAAACACAACATGATTTATTTTCCAAATTATGGTCACCATTTAGGGCAATAGAGCTCTATACAGTATACTTCTGGGCAGTGCTATCTTGTGATTCACATGGTGTGACCGTTTAGCATATATGGCTACAGGTTGCTTCCTTCTCAGTAAGATCCGCCCCTCGTTTGTGGTGTTTAGTTTCTAAAAACCATGATAATAAAACCCCCAGCCTTTAAAAACATGACTTTTCAAACTAAAACTTTATGATGGTCTTTTTTGCACTTATATTTGGTTCAGAAACCTTAATCTGTCGAGTAAAATGATATCTGGTAGTTTGTAAGAACAACCAGTGAAAAAAACCCCAAAACCTTCAACCCCTTTCTTTAAAAAAAAAACAAAAAACAAAAAAAAAACAACAACATGACAAGGAAAGTAATATTTAAACACGAGTCTAAAGGGCAAAGTTCACATAAAACAGTTAGTGCTGCTAAAAGTTAGAGAGAGAAAAAAAAAACAGCCTTAGGGAAAATTTGTGCCTGTCTTTAACTCGATGAATTACAAACATTTGGACCCAATTACATCCCCCTGTTGGTCCGTCGTGGTAACAGTCCTGGTAACGGTTTCCCTGGCAGCACCCCAGCTGTGACTCTCATCAGAAGCCCGCCCTGCTGGCTGATGTGATTAACTGCGGCCCCTCATCCTACATGTGTGGTGTCGAATACTTGCTGCCATTCCACTGAGGTGACCCGAGTAATGCGATAGCCACTTTTTACAGTGTTTGTTTGAAGTGCTTAACCTGTGGGATTCATGGCAGTGGAAGCAAAGTTTTTTAACACCATGATGGCTGCCCCAAAAAGTTGATTCTGTTCAGTCTGAAGAAGTCACCTGGATGAGTGACAAAACGTTTCTCCAACTGATAACGCTACGTCCAGATGAACAGAATCAATTTTTTGGGATTTCCTTACCAGGATGGTCGGAAACATTTGTATTTGGGCAGCACTCATTATTAAACCTGCAAAAATCTACACTTTACATTAATACTGGGTAAAAAGAAAAGTATAATGTAGTATTTAAGCATGTTCTGGCTCGTTCACTGCTCAGGTTCATTTTCAGCTCTGTCATCAGCCTCATAGGGGCAGCAGGAACACGTTTCCAGATAACCCTACAGTTCAAAAACTGCTCTGTACTGAACAACATGCAGTCAAAGTGAGACATTTTTAATAAAGAAAGCCAAATGTTTTAATGAGTTGGCAGAGACCCAACAAAAGCTAAGAGCACAGTGAATATTGGAAACGAGATAAATGGCAGTGTCATCTGCGTCTGCTTATTCCACTGCGCACACATGGCCACAGAAATGAGCTTTAAAGTGACACCCAAGAAAAATAAGACGAAAGCTCCACAGGTGTGTAAAGAAAACAGATCCATGTTTGTAAAAATGGTGCTCTTTCCAGATACTCATACATTTATTGCACGTCAGGAACTCCTCTTCTGTTGCTCTTTTGGAGGTTTCTTCCCTTTCTTGTACTGTGTGTGTGTGTGTGTGTGTGTGTGTGTGTGTGTGTGTGTGTGTGTGTGTGTGTGTGTGTGTGTGTGCTAGAAAAATAGAGAGCCCAGACAGCCTTGACATGCAGTGTTTGTCATTTCTTTTAATTCTTGATAGATTTCCTTGTCCTTGCTTATGTTCATTGTAGCACAAACCCTTAATAGCTGTGCACACTGGATGGATCTAGTTACAGGGTGGTGTTGAATGCTGAGAGTTCTAGTTGTAGGAAGGCATTATTGGAGTGGATTACTAAGGAAGAGGATTAGTTTGTTTGGATGCGGAGAGCAGTAGGGGGTGGGGTGGGGTGGGGGTGCTCGCATTCAGCGTGCCCTCAAAGGCTGCATCTCAACAATCGCCCTGCGGCTCAAGGACTCAGCGTCACACCTTCAGCGGGGCTAAGTCGTGTCACAGTGTTACATCATTATTGTACCATGCTGCGTTTGAGTGCTATCATTTTTTTTTTACAACTGAATTAGAGGATAGCAGAGCACCCGAGATACTTTCCACTGCTTTCTCAAACCTGTGAGCACGTTGTTCTCCTTGTTGCCGCCTCTTGTGATTCATACCACAGCTTTAAGAGCTGGTCCATTGATCTCACTACAACTTGTTTTCTGATAAATCAAAACTGCTGAGTAACAAGATTTCCCTTTCCCCTTCTTATCAGATCCACTCCTGTATTTTGCATAGTATCATGATTTTGATTCCAATAATATATTATTCAGTGAGTAGATATTAAAAAATGTGAGAAGCTGGGTTTTTAGCTCTTGGCTGGCAGATTTTTAATTTTTTTTTTTCCAAAAATCTTGCAATGAATGCAGAGAGGTTTGTCATGTTGCGATAAAAGCATGGGATTGTACGGGTCATGGTTTGCTGCTCAACAGCTGTGGAGCTCAGTGTCTCTGGACATGTCTGGCATCATGCCCCATCTGGCACATTGCAAAATGCAAATGTACACTTGCACATTTACATATGCACACTCGCCCACACACTTAGACACACACACACAAATACAGTTTTCCCTTATTTAATAATGTCTTTGTGGTACGCTGCCAGCTCCGTGTTTGCAGTGTCGCCAGCTCTACCTGACCTGACCTGCCAGAAACGACATAGGTAGAGTGTGGATTTGACACACCTGTCAGATTTGGCAGACCTGAACTGGCTGTGACTGAGAGGCAGAGACAACCGCCATCATAAAGGTCTAAGGGAGGGAAGAAACATGCACAGTGAAAAAAGAGTCCGATTTAAGAGGGAGACGAAGAAGCACAAGATGAATCACTCGGAGTCAAATGGCAGCAGAGCCAGGAAATGAGACCGAGAGATCGGAGAAAGCATTCAGCTGAGACTTGTGAAGTACGGGACACTTGTGGGACTACCTGTTTATCTGCACCCTCAAGTAAGATATTTGATGTTTTGAAATCGGGCTCCTGTTTGGACACACAACTGCCACTGAAAGTCAATAATTCCAATAAATTCTCCAAAGTGGGGACTACATTATGGAGTTAAAAACGGACATTGTGTCTAAAAAAGTGTGAGCATAAGATGACACAGTGAGTTGTTACCTTAAACTGCCAGCGGGCTGCAGTAGCAGTGTGTCCATCTGTTGATGTAGCTGGAGGCTACGGCCTGTTGGCTGATGATGTTCTACAGCAGACACATTAACCAGTTCACACAGATGACTGAATAAGCTTCAGCTAAGCTACGCGAGCAGGGCTAATGATGGCACAAATGAAAAGGCAGAAGGTTGAGTTTTCGAAGAGCAGTGCAGTGTTATGACTAGATGTGTGACTTGTCAGCTTTTAAACTCTGCTCTTGCTCTTCATTTGAAATAGTTCAGAGACTGCAGTGTGCAGTAAAGGCAACTTGATACCTGGTTATCGCAGCACTGCTCATCAGGCTGTTGTTATTAGTGTAACAAGAAAGCTCTCATTATGACTTCTGTTAGGAAATATGCCACTTTAATTCTAACATGAGTCATGCGCCACATCTTGTAAATGTTCAGCACTATGTTTACACCAGTAACCCTGCAGCCAGTCACACATTTATCCTGGAAACTCAGATTTGTTAAGAAAAGATATAGTTATGGGTAAAAAGTTTGTTCTCGGTAGGTTATTGGAAGGGAATCTTAAAACCCCCCTGAGCTTACCACCTGGGTGAGGATACTGACCATCCCTCCAGCACAATTAACTGATTATGATCTTCTCTCCCTGTCTCTGCCACTTTCTATCAAATCTCTCTCTTCACGTTTTACCTCTTTTTCTCCCCTCTCATCCTCTTCAAGCTGAGGACCGTTCCACTGTTTGTCATGATGACACAATCTCACACAGTCCTCCATCTCTGTTTTCCTTCTTCCAGCCCTCTCTAACTCTGTCTGTCTCATTCTCCCTGACACGTTCGTGGACGGAGAGAGAATGCCGTTCCTCCTCTCTCTTTCCGAGGCTCCCTCATTACCTCTCTCACACTTTTCCATGCTCGCTCAACCTATCCACCCATCTCACTGTGGCTCCTGGTCTCTCTTCTCTTCTCCTCATTTACTCTGGGTTACAATGTTGAGATTAGGTTGTCGATGCCATTTTGCTTCTCAGTGCTTCTTCATTGTTTTGGACCCTCTCTCCCTCTCTGTCTCAGTCCCCTTTCTCTTTGTTGTTTTGGACTCTGTTCTTTGTATTGCTGACCTCTGACCTTGAGGAGTCACCTTGGATAATGGGCAAAAAACAAGCAAGCCTTCAAACCTGTACTTCAGTGCTTACTATTTACTTATCTATCTATCTGTCTGTCTGTCTGTCTGTCTGTCTGTCACCTTAAAATAAACTAAAATTCTATTGTCTTTTTCCCTTCATTCCCTCTACTTTCACTTCTACCCTTTATCCTCATCCTTCCCTTCCAGATGAGATTGAGATGCTGGAGCGCCTTTGGCTGTCAGGTATCTGCCATAATGACAAAATTGAGGTGATGAGCAGTAAACTGGACATTGACAACATGGCTGGGGTCTTCTACATGCTGCTGGTGGCTATGGGCCTCAGCCTGCTGGTGTTTGCCTGGGAACACTTAGTGTACTGGAAGCTGCGCCACTGCATGGCTACTAGTTCTGGAAAATTGGACTTTCTCCTGGCAATCAGCAGGGTAAGTGTTTTTCCCTTCATATGTCGTATGTGGGGGTTTTCTTAATGTGCAAACATGTTAAATTTCTCACTGTTTTGAAGACATTCTGGCTGTCAATGTGTTTTATGTCCATGTGTCCACGGCCATTTTCACCCTTAAAACCTCTGTTTGTGCTAAATCCGGCAATATGATGGTAGACAGAAGGCTGTGCCTGTCACCATCTGAACAGACATGTGTAAGCATGATCCTGTGTGTGACCTTTCCTGTTACTAAGCGTGAGTCGTAGAAATTGTGAGCTTTGGGGTCATTTCAATTCCCCTCTGTCAATTCGGGAGATTAATTGAAATTCAATTCTGCTCACATACTGGATATCCTCTTCCTCTGACAGTGACCTTGACAGAAACAACCCACTCCATGTATGTAATTATTGTAGCTTCACTGACAAATTATCCATTTCCCACTACTGTGGTCTCAGTTTATGCATTTATGAATGCATTTTATTAACCGTGCAGCGCACAGCTGTACTTATAAATAGTAATGAATGTAAAACTGAAAACGGCAAATTTGCATTTCTTTAAAACACCGTAAGTTTATGGATAGCTGTTTTATTCTTACGCGCTCCATTCTTATTCTATTCTGCTCTTTCTCTCTCCTTCATTATCTTTAACGTAAGCTACATATACAGTATAATACTGTGACTTTTGTAACTGTGTAGCAGTCACTTTTAGGGGCTTTAGTTGTAAAAGTCAAACAGTCTGCGATGTAAACTGCCATCTTTCTCGAGGACCTCACCCACAGGGGCATTTCCAGGATTTTAGAGTAAAGCAGCAAAAGCAAATCAGAATATTTAATCAGAAATAAAATCAGTGTAGCAAATTGGCGTAGAAAACATTGGGCATGATTTTCAGACTGCACCCCTGTGTGCTATTACAGATTTGTTAAGTGAAAAGTGATGCTGCACAAGTTTTTAAATATAATTTTGTGTTAGATAATTGTTTTGCAAAGTGGGGGAAAAAAAGTATTTAGACTTTTATTAATAAAAGTTATAATCCTACTTAAGTATCTTAATAGTGCACAAGTTTTATAATCAAAATATATCGAAAGTACTGAAAGTAGTAAAGCTCATTTTGTAGAATGGCACTTTTCAGATTACTACATATGCATCTATATATGTATTACCGCATCACATTTATTGATCATTTACGTGTATATATCTCACTGATTTTCCAACTGCTGATGATTTTAATTACTTATATATGACTGGATAGGTTGATCTATAATAATGCAATTCATTTGCAAAATAATAAGAAACTAAAGGTTTAAAATAAATGATATGAACTACAAAGTCTAATATTTGTATCCAAAATATAGTGGAGCAAAAGCAGGAAGTAGCATAACATAGAAATAGTTAAGTACAATTACAATAAACCTTCAGTAAAGTACTCGAACAAATGTAGTCATTTACATTCTGCCTGGATCTGTCCATGCTGTTATCCAGTGGTGTTGGGCATTATAAGATTAACAGCACTCTAGACTAGTGACATTGGAGGGGAGCTTTACTGCTATTATAGCGGCATGATAAGACACTGAAAAGAAGCAATGTAAAAGTGGAACGCAGTGCATGGATGTAAACGCTGAAGTGGTTTATGGGACAGGCTACCATCAGGAGGCTTTTGTGACAGCCATGGTGCAGAAATGGAAGGCTCACTTGATCAATAAGCTGCTAAACTACCAGCTGTTAGCTACTGGAATGTTAGCCAAGTTTTCTGGTGAAATTCACAGTTAACAGTTTAACATATTTTGCAGTGTTGTGTCAAGCATGTTGTTATAATAAGAATTGAGAAATAGCTTCTCTGGGTGTTGAATGGAATGCTAATTAGCCATGTGGAGGTGTGGCGTTTAATACCTGATTAAAGCATTGCTAATCTAGTGACAGCTTAAATATTTAAAGATGCTTCAGGTGAGGAGGTATGAAACAAACCGTGAATTTTAAAAACTGTTACATCCCTAATATACTTATATTTATTCCCTCTTCAAAGCAAGATTTAATTAATTATGTCCTGATTTTTATTTGGGAGAATACATTTGATTCTTTAGCGTTTTAAGTGACTCTGTTTTGTATTTGTTCTCTCTTTGTCTTAGGGCATGTACAGCTGCTGTAGCTTTGAGGATGAAACAGCAACAGGTGGAGCTAAAAGTCTGCCAACGCATCACCACACAGCAATGGTTACAGTCCCGTCACAGTCACATGTTGTCTCAACGTCTTTGACCAACCCAGCAATTGCAATGGCGCAACAGCAGCAACAACCACAACCGCAGCAACCGCAGCCCGTGTACAAAACACCTCTACCGGGCTCTCCTCCCACCGTGGTGCATTCTGGGACAGCACTGGGTCCAGCTAACACACCTATTGCTGGTGCGCCCCTTCCTTGCTCCACCTTCCTGCCACGGCCAGACCGCAGACTGGCTGTGGTGGATCGTTGGAGGCTGCCCAAATCTGCTACAGCCACCAACCCAATGGCTGTAAGGGGGGGTATCAGTGACATGGGACCCTTTGCTCAGAAAGTCCCACCAAACTGGGCTTCCACTGCTGGAGGGGCTGGGGGACTTGATGGTTATAAGCGTTACTATGGTCCCATTGACCCTGAGGGACTGGGGCCCTGCATGGAGCAGCAGGCAGGGTCCCAGACCCCCAAGACTATGCCCAGGGGCCACCCCCAGCCCCCTCCAGCCAGTGTGGCCTTCTACTCAGAGAAGGGGATGGACCATGGGGTGGGGAAGAAGGTGGTAGGAGGTGGCAGCGGGGGTCAGGGGAAAGGGGCTGTTAAACCTCTGGGCACTCCCAGACTGCCTCCTAAGAGTCAGGCACCTCTACCTCCTACACCCCCGCTGCCACACCCCTCCCCCCCTCTCCCTTCATCCTTCTTGAGGAAGCGAAGGCCCAAGAAGCCCAAAGAGTCCGGGGGGCCACTATACGAGAACATTCTGCCCCTAGGGCGGAGGGGAGGAGCACGAGATGGTGTGAGGGAGGGAGTAGGGAGGAGGGCACGCCCCCTCTCTCCCCCACTCTCACTTCCTGTACCGGTACCCCTCAGCCCCTCCTATACCCCTCCTTCTCCCTCTGCATCCTTGCACTATACATCCTCGTCCTCTTCGTCAACCACGTCATCCACATCCACGTCATCATCTGCCTCGTCTTCTCGCTCCACCTCTCCCACTTACTCTTACAGCTCCTCCAGGAGCACACGGGACAGAACTGGAGGAATAGATGGAGAGGATGATGATGACGATGAGGAGCTGACTGAAGAGTCAAGCCTCCTCCTTGGGAGGGGAAGAGAGAGGGAGCGCTCAATCATCCGGCCTCGTTCTCTCAGTCACAGCCGCCTGCCACCACCCATACCCCCCAGGAAACCACGCACGTCCTGGGGTGACAGAGAAAGGGAACGAGGGAGAGAAAGAGGTGGGAGCCAACTGTCTCAGCTCCAAGAGTGGTGGGCAAGCTGGAGTGAGAGAGAGAGGAGTGGAGCAGGTGGAGATGCTGAGCGGCAAAAAAGGGAAAAGAAGAGAAGAAAAGAGAAGGAAAAAGAGAAGAAGAAAAAGAAAAAGAACAAAAAGAGGAAAAAGCGAGAAGAAAGGGAAAGAGAGCGAGAGAGAGAAAGGAAGCGCAGAAAAGTAAAAAAGAGGAAGAAGAAGGCCCTTAAAACAAAGAAAAGGAAGAAATCAACAGGGGGAAAGCGGTCTGAGACAGAGGAGGGAGATATAGAGGCAGACAGGGAAGGAGAGGCAGAGGGAGATAGGGAAGGAGGAATACAAGACTACTCTTCTTTTTCTGCGCAGTATCGGAGCACATTTGGGGAAAAGGGGCGGGATTCATGGGAAGGAGATAGGGAGAGATGTAGAAGAGAAGGAGGAGATGAGGGCAATGACAGGGAAGAGGAGGACAGTGGAAGAAGCAGGGAGAGGCGCCCTAAATCCTCACACTCTCATTCAAGGCATCGTACACCCAATAAGCGCTACCCTAACCTGAACAAGCTTCCTGCATCCGTCAAATTTTGGGTAAATGGAAGAGGAGGTGACTCTAATGCTCCTCCAATATCCCTCCATCCGCTTCTTCCGTCCTCTAAGCGGCGAAGAAGTGGGGGGATGGATAGAGATGATAGCGGCAGGCTTGGAGAACGGCGTCCTTTGTTAATGCGTTATGAAAAAGAGAAAGCACACACAAGAGAAGGGCTATCCTTCCATGAGTGGGACTCTGAAGATGACGATGATGATGATGAGGAGGAGGAGGAAGAGGAGGAGAGGGATAGAGTGAGGGAACGGGTGGAGGGCAGGGGAAGGAGGGCAGGTAGGGGGGCCGTCTCTGAGTCAGAGAGGGACAGGGCCAGTTACTCAGATGAGGGCTCGTCAGGGGAGTTTGGCCGTTTTGAAAGATACTGGGAGGGAGGTTCAGGGGGAAGCGGCACTGGGATAGGGGGCATAGGAGGAGGAGGCTGGTTCTTTGGTACTTACCCCTCCAGAGAGAAAGGGGGCAGTGTCAACAGTCGAGATGATTCCTTACTAGGAACTAGAGCAGAAGGCTGGATTGGAGCTGATTTCTGGGGATCGGGACCAGGTGTTGGTTGGGGATCTGGTGGAGGGAGTGGGGGTTTGGGTTCGCAGTGGCCACCACCTCCAGCAGCCTTCCCTCCACCTCGACGATACTGGTCTATGGACAAAATTCCTGTGAAGGGTGAGAAAAAGTGGAAGAGTGGAGGAGGGAAGAACAAGGGACGATCTAGGGAAAGGGGGGAAGAAGCGCCACGGGCGACCATGTGTTCCTGTAGCCTTTACCCCCAACCCCATCCTTATCCACATCCCCACAGCCGCTCACACACCTCCCATTCCAAGAGAGGATCCACAGCACTTTCCCATAGCCAGGAAGAGCTTCTCCCCCACTGCCACAGCTTCAGCGGGGTCTCTCGTCCTAAGCCGCTGCCCCCCAAACCCGATTCCAGCCAGGCCAAATCAGGCAGCCAGTCTAACCTCAGCCTCAGCACACAGCCCACAGACCATCCGCCACAGCCCTCACCGTCACCACCACAGCAGCCGTCCATGTCTCCCACGTCCCTCCCGATGCCCATCCCACCTCCACCCTCCTCATCCTCTGTCTCGCCACCAGCAGGGGTAGGGATGGAAGGCCAGGCCCAGGCTCCGGCTTCAGCCAGTGCCAAACTCCAATATCAGAGACTGCGCTCTGTGCCACAGCCACGGAGGTTCTACTCTCCCCACCTGCCACTCAAAGCCAAGAGCCTCTGCTCACGTCGAGGGTCGGCCCACTTCTCTAGCCTGGAGAGCGAGGTATGACAGGGGGAGAGGAGAGAGGGAGACGTGAGAGCGAGCACCACTGCTGTTGAGAACCGTGGTGCCATGGCAGCTGGAGCCAGGGATGACGTCGGAGATATGGCTGCCCAGGTGACCACAGGTAATCAATTAGCAACTACCACTGCTGGAGCTTATACGGACAGTAGCTCTATTGTTAACACGAGCCAGTGTGAGAGCAACACTGCTGCCACCCGCTCCATCGTACGCGTTCTAGTGAGGGCGACAGTGAGACGCCATACCAGGGTGAGCTACGTGCGCCTGGATGGTTCCCACGATGATGATGAGAGTGAAGGCGAGGCTGCATCTCCGGGGACAGCAGCCCCGGAACTTCTTCTCTGCTCAGAAATGAGCTTTGTGATGTCATCTTCGGTTCTCCTCCCCTCCCCGAGTCACAACTGTGGATAACAGTAGTCTCCAACCTGTGAGTAATGATGTCATGTTTGCACACACACACAAACACACACGCACGCACACACGAACACGTGCACACATACACAGATAAAATGCTCAAAACGTCTCCCTCCCTCTGGCTTTGAGAACACACCTCGGTGGGATGAGGAAAGACCCACCAAAAGATGCCAGAATAGTTGTCGTGTCTGGCTTCCTCTCCTGTCTGGCTTTTGGCTTTTGAACTGGACTGGAGGACTGCTTGTCATGTGTTGGAGAGACCACTCCCTCCTCTTCCCTTTTGTAAATCAGATGATATGAAAAGCAATGCAGTCACCTCTCATGCACTGTCTGCCTGATCACCTTTCACTGGGCAGTGAGGACAGTGCTACTTATTTGCTCTTTGACCTCATGACACCATTCGACCCATCTAGCTCTACCCCAGGACCATCTACGTGATGTCATGTTTTACTAGAAACCCTTTTAACCAATCAGAGAGAAAAGGAACAACTTCTCCTCTTCCCTGTTGGAGCTTGTAATGCTTGAACACAGTTGAGTATCAACATATTTGAATAACAAACTGGAGTTCAAAAAGAGAAATAACAATAAGAACAAAAAAGACATGTAGCAGATTTTCTTTTATGTCTGTCTTTTCTTTTCTTTTCTTTTCTTTTCTTATTCAGACGTTTCTCCCCATGCCCTCTTTTTTATTCTATCAATATCTGATTGTGTTAGTGTTTTAATAAAGAGGAGGCTGGATGTGGCTAGTGTTGGAAGTGGGAATGATTCAACAGCTGTGCCAAATTTAAGTGAAGAGCTTTTAAGTAAAATTGGTTTGCAAGTTATCCGTCTTCACGGATGAAATCCCATTTTTTATTTCCACATGCAAACTGCGCATAATTCACCCTCATGGAAGTGGATCAAGAGGATGATTGGTGCAATATCTGTAATTGGCACTAGATGGCTGCATAATATTCAAATAAGCTTTTGAGACAATTGTGCAGGAGGCAGGAGTTGGAAGCAGGAGTTGTAAGTACATGATACGGAGGAAGGGTTGTTTAGCTATAAACTTTATTACTTTTATGAAAGTGGCCAGTCAGGATTTATTCCGAGGAGCTGAGGAGAATTTAAAAAAAGTGCAGTGCATTGGAAAAAGCTCTCTTAGGATGTGATTTTATGTTGCTACTCTATTGTACCTTGGCAGAGTTTGTAGGTGATGGATTATAAGAAGCACAATTCCTCATTGTATTTTTTTCAAACACGTGTGCCACAGTTGTGCATGCACAATCTCCAGGTACCATATTTTGTTGGCATAACTATTCACTTAATGTTGAAGTCATGTTGCTATAACGGAGAATAAAATCCACTGTAACCAGTGTTTAAGTACCAGGACACTTATGCTGAGGAAACTGCCCGCTGTGGCTGTTTCCTTTTGGCAAACAAGACTGAACGATATATATACTGTGAACGTTTTGAGGTGCACCTACACTAGCTGACACTTCACTGAATGCAGTCAGTGATAACTCGTGTTATCAAGATTATCAGATGGCTGTTTGACTCTGAGCAATATTCCCACCTCCAATGTGACATGGATGCAATAGCACATCTTTTTGCATCGAACACATTCAAGTTTTATCTCTATTTTAAAATGTAAAAAATCAGAGGTGTTCCATTCGTTGAATTATTTTCTTATCGGTAGGACAAATTTCATCTAACCTGGTCAGATACGATTTTGATCAGATCTGTAAGTCCAAAGCACCAGGCTGTAGCTGACCAGTATGACTATTAAAAAAATGTGTTTCAGAGAGGGTAGTGTTGTGTAGCATTGCACCTTCTGTGAGCTGTGCAAAAAGCCATCTACTGTGTAAACTGTGCCAATAATGCAGTGCATAGACTCTGTATTTTCATAATCCACCTCATCTCTCACGCTAAGACCAGCCACAGCCCAGCTCTTCTTCTGTCGTAGTTGAATGTAGCTTTGACATGATGTAGCAAAAGAACACCTACTTTTAGACTTTG
>VUQG01015654.1:0-14011 GCA_015106755.1 Etia nguti | reverse complement strand
TGTATTCCGTTACAGTTACCATTTAAAAAGGTGATATTCAGAATACAGTTACTTTGTTGAAATAAATGGATTACACGGCGGTCTTTCCTGTTTCATATGTTAGGCTATGCCCTCTTTATTTTTGGTAATTTCAGACCGGTGGAAACCCAAACAAAACACGCATTAAGAGGCTCGTGGGTGGTGTCCTTTGAACATTTTAAAGGACACCACCCACCCCGGCTACCATCTTTTCAACCTACTGCCCTCTGGCAGGCACTTTAGATCCATAAGGGCCAGAACAAACAGACTCAGGGATAGCTTCTTCCCCAAAGCCATCACCATACTCAACTCAAACTTGTATAAAAGTAATCTGCACTGAAATATCATCAATTCTCTGCCTGTCTCTGTCAGTACTGTACTGTGTATTTATATTTATAGTAAGTGTATATTTAAATTATTGTATAGTTTTTATAATGTGCTATAAGCACGTGTGCACTTTTATAGAGCTGTTTCTAATCTCTTTATACTATGTATAATGAAAATAAAGGCTTTCAATATATGGGACAGAATGCTGTTCTTATGTAATGATGAATTCACATTGGCAATGTTTAAATTAGTCTAATGATTGTTTATCGGTTCATAGTTATAACTGTTCAAACTCTACTTACCTTCCTTATTCTGGTCATGAGCTGTTTTTGCCTTCCTATAAGCTTGAAGGATTCTAGCCATTCTCCTCTGCCCTCCACAGACCAATAAGGCATTTTAACCCTGGATTGCACCATTGACATCCAGGGGTCCAAGTTGCAAGATAGGCTTTTTATTTTATATTCGGTTATGGTACATGAAGGTTAGGTATGGTGTGGTTTCTAAAAAAGGGAACAAAAAAACCCCATTACAATAAAAATAGGGACTTAAGGTCAACGTAACTGGCTTCAAACACTCACATTACAATCCCATTAAGAAGGTGAATTATCCAAATTTTGCTGTACAAAAAATGCAAAATTATATTTTAAACAATCATTAAATGTGCCAGAAGATGGTACTCCAACACAAAGAATGACAGTATCTCTACCTAGGCAGCCGGTCAGTAGTCAAACCTTCATTTAGTCTCTGTAGACCAGGATTATTATTCCATAACGTTTCCACTTAACACTGGCACACAACACAGTTCTAAACACTGAAGTTAACTACTAAACCCCGAATAAGGGGAGGAAACTATCAGGCAATTCTACAGGTAATGACTAATTAGTATGTAAATGAAAAGTAGCTAACCAGTGTGAAAAAACTGAGTAATTAAACAATACACTCAAACTCATGTTCAGATGACGCACACTAGGCTAGCAGGATGGACTAGTTCCCAACAGCTCTCTGCTTCTCCTTCTGCCCAGGAGCAAATCACACCAGCCTGTAAGGATACAATGAATATAACTACACTGAGTAATGTAGTTGCAATAACAGGAACTTTTCTACAGCCCTATTCAGAATCAGAATTTTAAATAAAAGAAAACTCTGGGTAATGATTGGAAATTTGAGCCGATCAAGGAAATTCCTCATGGGGTGTATCTGCAAGTCTGGTAAAACCGTTGCATCAACTTTGCCTTGTCTAAGTGAACTTAGTCAGCTCTGTTAAAATATCCCCAAATGGAAAGGTGTACCATCGAATGGAACATCTGGGGCAATACCCTGTGGCCAAGAAACGGGAGAGGCCCACTCAAAAAACTGTCAAAGAGGCTCTTCCTCTATTGGATTGTTATATTCATAATTGAACACATTATAAAAGTTCCATTATGTGTGTAAGTCATAGTTCTAAGTCATGAACCAAATCCTAATATCTTTTTAGCTGTCATTTTAACTCCACTGGTTATAACAGGAACCTGTTTTGAAATGTTTTGATGGCAGAGGGGTATGCTGGGAAATAAATTGCATATACTTCCTGACCTTGCTGCCTGTCATCTATGCAACATGCCCGCAAACTGTGCAACAATTTTTTTTATTTTATTTTTTTTGTTTGTTAGGCACGTGTAACGTTTCAAATTATGTTTAGCAAAGCAAATCAAAAAAGTGGTGCTAACAACAGGAAGGAGAAAAGTTTCCCACCAGGGCTTTGGATCTGAGTGGTGCTGTCATCGACTTTGCTGAGCGCAAGGCCTGAAAGATGAAACTGTGACGGGTGAGTGGTTTGTCTGTGTTTTTGTAAAGGATTGAAACATGACTGATACTAATTATGCGTTGAAAATATGCACTCATACTGAAATGTGTGCGTGATTAGAAACCAATTCACTGGAAATGATCGTTGAATGAGAAATTCTATAAATGAGTGTGCTTGTTTGTAAATGTAAACCCAGTACATAAGCTTAGATATATGTGTCTACTCCACTGACCTGTGACTGCAATTGTTGTCCACGGTGCTGATGAAAAGAGTTATGTTTTTTATATTAGTGATTATTATTTCATGCTATTTTTTTCTACTTCCAGTGTGTGTGTGAACAATACATAAACACATAACTACTAGTTAGAAACTGTTGTTTTTTTCACACCATGAGATTCATTTCGCAGCGGTTACCACCTACCTGAAATGGTGTGAAAAAAACACTGTGTCCTAGCTTTCGCAATGACATAAAGGCTATGGGAAAGGGCACATGGTGGACTTGCGTTCTTGCAGTTTCTTGTAGTTTGATGTAAACGGCTTTAGGGGACGCAGCGACACTTGCGGTGAAAAGATATCTAAATATCACAAAAGCACTGAAGCTCGCGGGGCAGTTGCACCCGCAACTTGGGGCTTTTACTTCAGTTTCTTTTTCCTTTCCTTCCTTCTTTTGATCATTGCGCATTTTGGTTTGGTTAATTCACATCTGGAGTACAGTAGAATTGCATCATCCGCTGTTTTTGACGCAGATAATGAGGGTTTAGAGTGCTCTGCCGAAGGTTACCGCGATGATCCTTTCGTTGATCTTCATCACATTTTTATCAGGTACGAGACCAATATCGCTAATTGTCATTTCCTCGGGACAAGAGGATATAAAATGCTAATTATATAATAAGATGGAAATTACGTGTAACACATCAGCACACAGAATTAGAAACTAAAACGATCAAATATCAGCTACTTAACTCTTACTTAACTGTAATAAACTGACAGATGGCTTTCATATCAATCCCACCTAATCATGCTAAACTTGCGATACTTTTAATTTAAAAAAAGAAAATACTCAAACGTTCAATGAGCCATGAATGTTAGTTTTAGGGTAATGGTTACAAAACTCGTTTGTAAGTCAGATTGCAGTTTACAAGTAGAACTTTTTGACAGATCATCCTCTGACACCTTCTGAAGATTAGAGATGTTGCTGTCGCCTTGATTTGATCCTCTGTAATACTGTCCCTGACAAGAGAAGGAAAGGACTGAGGCAGATCTAGAAGCAGAATCGTTACCTGTCCTGATTGTGGCCACATATAATATCAGTTTGACCCAAAGAATACCTTTGTGTGAAATGTTTACTATGTATCATTATAGAAAACTGGCAGACTAGTATCTGTATCCACAAATGAATTTTCTCTTAACTAGAAAAAGTCATCAAAGTCTGACAGCATAACTGCTTTACAATCAATCACCACTGTTGAGCCTAGAAAAGCAGTGTTTACACAGATTTGAATACCCATTAACATTAAAGCTTTAGCCAAGAGTGTGTAGGTGTATGAATATAGACAATAAAATTATCACTGCTTTCTTAGTTATTTCTGCGTAGAAAACAAAAACTAAACCTATGGAAAAGCATATTTTCAAATAATTGAAAATGAACATTTACAAATGTTAAAAAATAACAAGTTTTAGAATAACTGATTCATTGATTTGTGATAATTTAATGTGTGTCAGTTTGTCTTTGCAGCTGGAAGATTTAGAAGTAAATGTCAGTATTTCTTAAGCAACAAACTCCTGTTTCCCTGTGACAACACATTATTCTTCATGTAGCTGTTGTTTTCAAGTATTCTTAGTGTTAAGTAGTAGCCTAACTAATTACTGTGCTTAGAAAAATAAACGTAGTGGAGAAAATGCAAAATATATTTTATCTGAATAATAATGATCTTAATATCGATATAACAGATAGAAGATAGAAAAAGTAGAGTGTAGTACACCAGTATCGCACCCTATCAAAGAAATAACTATTTGAATGTGTTTTGCATCACTGGCCTGCTAATTATTTTATTTTCTTGCTCCATGCTCAGTTCCTTCAGCTGCAAGATGTTTGACTATTTTCTTGCACGTATCATTGCGCTCTCCATGGCACTGTCAGTTATGGTTGGAGGGTACTTCTCTGGTATAGATAAACTTTCATCTTCAAATCTCTGACTCATATCAGCAAGCTTGATTATGTTCTTGTAGTGCCCTGTAACCACTTAAAAAGAGGATGCACGTATATACATTAAAAGAGCGGTTTAAGTCAAGGTTTGCCTTTTTGACTGATATCAGTTTATAAATGAAAGTGATGACATTTACTATATATGAGTGACTGATGTTTCTCTACGGTATCACTGCAATTACAGATAATTAAACAAAAAAATCTGTCTAGCTAAATAAAGACAAAAAACATGTTGATGTGTCTCTAGTAGAAAATGTTAGAGCGTGAAAACTGGGCTCATTCAAAGTAATATTTACTCAGTTTTTGGTCAGAGTAAAAAATGTATTCAAATCTTTCAGGCTCTGCAGAGGACTAGGATCAACACCTAGACTGTAAATGATTCACTAAAGCATAGCCAATAAACAGCACAGGCTTACCAAAACCAAATCTCTAAATCATTTTGTTCATAATGTCTGTTAATATGCTGACTGATAGTGAGACAGAGCAATCTTTTTATGTGCCAGCTTTATCGATACGCAGGATGCACATGTTCTCCAGGGCTTTCAAAAAAAAAATTTTAAATCAGCCTGTCTGATATACTCAAACATTTTGTTCAAGCAGCCCTTTAGCTAGTTCATGTTATAATTTTAATCAGTGACACCCGGAAATTGTTTCATTATGCAGGTGTCTGTCCCCAGAGTCCCAAAGAAATTCATGTCAAGGAAGGGGAAATTGTGGCAAAGTACTTCAATGAGTGTGATCATAATGAAACACTCTGGAGAAGTTTCACCAAGCAGGGGATGCATCTACACAACAACACGCCAGCAGCTGAGCACAGGCAGATGGGGGTGATGGTTCAACAGGGAACCCTTGTGATACTCAGTGCCTCTGAGAAACATGAGGGAAACTACTCATGCTTTCTCAAGTAAGATACAAACACTCCTACAGTAATAACATAACTGACTTTACTTACTACATCTTAAGCTGTCATATTTCAGTGTATTTTCTTAAGCACGTGTATTTTTAATCTATGAGTCATTCAGGCAGTGATTTGTTTGCAGCAGACATCTTATTCACAGTTCTGAAAAAAGTAGCAATATTTCAGGAAACTGCGTTACCTCTGCTACTGCTGTGTGTCAGCGAGTTCATGGATGTGAAATGTGAAATTACAAATGTAGAGTTTAGACTGTATTAAAAGGATGAATATCTCTGTGATAACATTGAGAGGAATTCCAGCAAGTAGATTATCCTCAAAGTACACACTGAGCAGACCCATAGAGCATGAAAATGGATGGTGGGTTGTTTGGTACATGCTGCTATCCTGACCTAGAACATCTGGCAGTAAAATGCAGACTATTTAAAATGGTTAGGGAGTTCTGCTCCATCCTGATCGTAGCTGCCTACATTCAACCACGGGCTAGTGTTAAATTAGCACTGGAGGAGCTGTACTGCCTGATCAGCAGGCACATGAATGCAACTCCGAAGGCGGCTGTGATTGTGGCTCGTGATTTCATCTATGTGGAACTAAAAGCAGCGTTTCCCAAATTCATAAACTTCCCAACAAGAGACAGTAGTATTCTGGGCCAGGTTTACTGTAACATCCCGGGAGCATACAAGGCAGTGGCAGTTCCACACCTGGGCAGGTCAGACCAAGTCTCTGTTTCACTGATCCAAGCCTGATCTGCAAAGCTCGAGATGCTACCTACAGGTCAGGTAACAGGCTGGCTTATAGCAGAGATGGGAAGGAACTTTTTGTTTTATTTGGTTTGTTGCTCAGAAGGAAAGTAAAACCTTCCTGTTGCTATTTTCTTCTCTTGGTAGTAATTCCAGGAGACAATTCTGGATGAGCCTCAAAGTATACAAAGCGCAGTCCAGAGAGTTTGAACAAATGAATCAGAACAAATGTTACACAAAAGAGTCCTGCACTTTGTCTTGCCCTGATGTTCGCAATGTTCCCTTTAACACCCTGAATATCACCAGAAGCGGCATCACATGGCACAAGGTAAACAGAGCAGATTATGTGAATGAGATCAAACTGTAAAGTATTGTTACAGGGTTTTAATGTTTTTCCAAATTTGAGGGCTGACTGCTTAAAAATCAGCTTATATGTTGTAGGAGGGCGAGTCGTCGCCAAAAGACGGTTACTTCCCAAGTGTGAAAAAAGAGGACAGTGGCATCTATACCTGCACACGGTCTTACCTGTATGATGGTCAAATATATAACATGACCTCTGTGGTGAAACTTGATGTCCAACCAAGCAGTAAGAAAAATACATTTTGGTAATGTTTATTTTCAACGATTCTAATTGTACTTTTCAAAGGTTTTATTTTTTTATATTTGCACAGAAATAGCTAAGAAAGCAGTGATAATTTCACCAGAGAACAAGCAGGTATTTGAGGTAGATTTAGGTAAGTTATTGTCTATATTCATACACCTTCACATTCTTGGCTAAAGCTTTAATGTTAATTGTTTATAACAATCTGTTTTAACTCTGCTTTTTCTAGGCTCAACAGTGGTGATTGATTGTAAAGCAGTTATGCTGTCAGACTTTGATGACTTGTTTTGGTTAAGTGAAAATTTATTTGTGGATACAGACACTAGTCTACCAGTTTTCTATAATGATACACGGTAAATATTTCACACACAGGTCCTCTTTGGGTTACACTGATGTTATATGTAGTCACATCAGCACAGATATGAATTCTGCTTTTAGATCTGCCTCAGTCCTGTCCTTCTCTTCTCAGGATCATCAGCAGAGAGGAAATCCGCATGATAACATCTCTAATCTTCAGAAAAGTGTCAGAGGAGGATCTGTCAAAAAATTATACCTGTAAACTGCAATCTTCCAAGGAAACAAGCTTTGTCACCATCACCCTAAAACAAAAAGGTATGGCAAGTTGAACATTTGAGTATTTTTTAAAAACAATTTAAAATATAAGTTAACCATGATTAAGTCAGATTGACATAAAAGTCATCTTTCAGTTTATTACAATTAAATAAGAGTAAAGTAGCTGATATTTGATCATTGTAATCTCCACATCATTTCCCTGCAGCTTCCCGTTCATATACGTCTCTGGGTGTCTGCTTTGTCATCATTGTTGTGGTGATGTTTGTGACTGTAGTTGCCTATGTGAAGTTTAAGGTTGACATAATCCTTTTCCTAAGAGACACTCTTAAGTGGTCTGGCAGCATCTCAGGTGAGCGTCCACATTTGAACTTTTTGTTTCTTTTTACTTGACAACACATGTTTAAGCGGTTAGCATTTGTGCTTTTGTGTGGGCTGCAGGCAAAGCAACAGCAGTGACAGAGTTTATTGTTTTTTGATCAGATGGAAAATGCTATGATGCATTTTTAATGTGTTATAAATGCGACACGGCTGGAGGATTAAATGCTCGCGACAAAAGATGGCTGGAGAGTGTTTTGGAAGAGAGATTTGGTTACAGTCTTTGTCTTTATGATCGTGACGTCTTACCAGGGAAAGGTATGGATTCAGAAGGATCCTCTGCAGAACATTTACTTACATAAATAAAAATAGAAATTCATGAATTGATTTGCATTCTGAAATCTGGTTGCTTGCAGCAATAGCAGACGCTGTGTTAGACTGCGTAGAGCAGAGCCAGGCAGTAGTTTTGGTTCCGGTCTCTCCAGATCCTGATCCAGAATCTGGCCTGCTGAGTGCGATCCACGAAGCCCTTGTGGAGCGGCAGACTCGCTTGGTTTTCATCACCACTAAGCCATCAGTGGCTTCAAGATCGGATTCCTTTCCAGAGGCTTTACAGCTTCTTAGTAAGGCTGGAAACTGCGTCACCTGGAAGGGCATAAGCTCCATGCAGACTTCCTCCTCCTTCTGGAAGCAGCTACGATATTACCTCCCTGCACCACAGCAGTCACCAACAGTAAAGCTTTTACCACAGACAATCCAGGATGTTACTTCATGATAAAATGTTTAGCCAAGTCAGAATTAATAACTTCTATCTGGTCTTATCATATGAGTAAGTTTACACACATCACCAACAGCTTATATTTTGAGTTTAAGGCAAATTCATATTTATATATATATTTTTTTAAATTTATTTACCTTTGGTATTTTATTCTATTTAATTAATTTTATTCTTGTTTGTGTAAACATTTCTTCTGTACAGTATGAAAATACCAACAGTTGTTTTAGTAAGCTACAGAGAGTTTAAATGTATGAAGTCAATGTATGAAATTGCTCCTTCTTGTTGTGTTATCACGCATCTTTAAATCAGCCTTTAGGCTGTTCTTCTCAATGGATTAATTCCAAGTACTGTTTTCATAATGTTTCAGTAAATGTAAATCCTAGTTTTCATCATACCGTACTTGAACTTTTCTCATTTATTATTACCAGTGTCATATCATCCTACTCTTTGTCCAGTTTTCATCCTTGCTTGTACTGCTTGCACTCACTGAAACATAAAATGTGATAGTGTCATGCCTTTTGGCCAAATATGTTCAAAGCACATTTCATCTTATATATTAATAAAATTATAATAAAGATATTTTTATCCTACCTTATATGTGTATAGTCGATATAATTCCAATTAAAAGACTGAATAAAAAACACACAAAAACCTCCACAGCCCCCCTGTTTCTTTTAGTAACTGTAATTCCAACGCAATAATCTTATTGTCTGGTTGAGGTCTACAAAGGTGGTCAAAATACTCTAAATGAATACAGCCAGTGTCCATGAATTAGACAATTTTCAATTTTCTTACTGAGAATGTGTCATGTGGAGGTTAACAGACTCCAAGATTCCTCACAATGTTACCGGGGGCCAAGGTAATACGATCCAGAATAAGCATCTGGTTAGATACCATATTTCTAAGATTTTTAGGGCTGAGTACAATAACCTCAGTTTTATCTGAATTTAGAAGCAGGAAATTAAAGGTCATCGAGGTCTTTATGGGGTGGCTGTAGCTCAGCAGGTCATCTACTAATCAGAAGGTTGGTGGTTTGATTCCTGGCTGCTCCACTCTGCATGCCAAATATCCTTGGCCAAGATACTAACCCCAAGTTGTTCTCTGATGCATCCATTGAAGTATGAGTGTGTGTGAATGTTAGATAGACAGCACTTACATAGAAAAAAGTCCTTGAATGAATGGGTGAATGATGCAAGTTATATAAAGTGCTTTAAGTGCTCAGATAAAGTAAAGGTTTAACTACTGTCAGCCTGAAGATCTGTGGTACATAATGGAGAATGGCTGATCATATTTAAGATTGAAGCATTAATTAATGGTAGGACTTCTAAAAGACACATTGATGGTTTGGAAGAAATAATTACTACTGTTGCTGTCGCACATAATGCAGGGATAATGTTTGTGTCAAAGTTTGTACAAGGTTCACATTAACATTGCAAGGTTACAGTCAGATTTCTTGAATGTGTATTTCAGATGGAAATGTGAAAAACAGAAGAATTCCTGTTTTAACCACAGATCTTGTTTAAATCTCTGTGGCAAGTAGATATTGGCTGCGGCTTGCAAGTGTCTTGCCTTTTGCAACCAACTGTTTCCAGTGCTTTCAGGAATCCCTACACATAGCAGAAAAGTCCTTTTGGATATGATTCTTGTCATCTAGGTTTTCCCCAAGCTTCAAGGTTATCCTTATCCCTTACACGTATATCTCCACTATGATGCCCTATAAATATGCATGCCACCATACAGCAGATACCGTCATAACTTTGTATGTGCAAGTATTAGCACAACAAAAATAAGAGTGGATCACACCATTTTGCAGTTTTCAACAGATGATGTGTAGTTCTTAACACATCTGTTCTAAGAGATCATACAGTGGTAATTATATATATAAAATTGTGTTTGGGGTTTGCTTTATTTATGTATTTATTTATTTTTTGCAGTAAATCCTGAAAGGGTCCCATCTATCAATCAGGGTTTCCCTTTAAAACACAAGTGAAATATAAGCCTACAGACAAATGTTCTTCTGTCGTTCACACAGGAAGTGGCTAAGAAGTAGCAGGAACTCAAATATTAGAGTGAGTTCCAGTGAAATCATGTTCGGGCGTAACTAAACAGGAAATTGTATGACACCACATGCTACAACATATGTCCTGTAAATTGCTTCAACCACAAGATTTTCCACCAAAGAAGAAGAAAGAACATGAAAAGGAGGAAATACCAAGAACTCCATCACTGCGACGCCTGACACCAACAACCGGCTTTCTCAGATTCAAAGACGCAGCATGGAAACTGCATATTTCCTGTTTTTTCTACACCTTTTCTTGGAGGGATACTGTGAAGCAAATCATCAAACAAACAAATCAGGTATTTATCATAATACAAATTGTAAATCATATATTACAGCAAAACTGTTTTAAAATGTTGCATTTTTCAGAGGAAGTGTGAAGACTCAGACTATTTTAGATTGAAATATGACAACAACACAACTCATCTGTGTGTCTAGATCTTCAGAAGCGCTACAAAGCTGTGGAGGGACAAACCTTTACGATGCCATACTGTAACTGTTCAAAGATGGTGGATATGAAGAGTACGAGTTCCAGTGCTGAAGGAGGAGGAAATGGGCAATTCCTAGACTGTGGAAAACAGTTCACAGCTGAAGCTAAACATTCTGGAAATTATTCATGTTTCACAAAGTAAATAAAGCTAAGTTTAAGTAATATATTGATATATTGTATACAGTGATATATTGTTCCTATTTTTAGGTATGTTTAAACACACTGCACACTGGAACTGTTTGTTTTTTGTTTGTTTTTTGCTGCTGTAATTGTTTCTCTTGCCCATAGAGCCCCTAAAGAGGTCTCAGCTAGATAAAATAGCATAAAATGCCAAAATGTGTTACTAAAAATCACTGTTTATGGTCAGACATAGGAGGGAGACTAACTACCCAATGAATGTGGCTAACTCAGACTGCTGAAGCTTTACACCAATGGGGCATAAAAATATAACCACCAATTATAAAATTATAACCCCCTTTTGCTGTTAAAACAGCCCTGACCCACCAGGGCATGGATTCCTCTAAACCCCTGAAGGTGGGTTGTGGTGTCTGGTAGTGTTGTTTGACATTTGGTTTTGTTTTAGTAACTCTTTCTTTATTTTAAGTCATAATTTAGGCATCTAAATTATGACTGCTTCTGAGTGGATCACATTGCAAATCACCCCGCCTTTCTGGACAACTTAATTAATGGATCTTGTCTCGTCATTCTCTTTTTAGTCACTGACAAAGGAGTCTTTATTTAGTTATCGTCCTGTTTTCGTCAGAAAAAAAACAGTCGCAAAAATTACTGTTCAACGAAATTAACTGGTATTAGGCACAAAAAATGTTAGCAATAGCTACTTTAAGCAAGTCCTGTAAGTTATGAGGTAAGGCCTACAATGATTGGACGGTTATTTTCAAGCACATCCCACAGATGCTTGACCGGACTGAGATCTGGGGAATTTGGAGGCCAAGTCAATACCTCAAATTCATTTTTGTAGTCCTCAAACCATTCCTGAACCATTTTTGCTTTGTAGCAGGGAGCATTATCTTGCTGAAAGAGGCCACAGCCATCAGGGAATACCATTGCAACATTACTTAGTTAGGTGGTACGTGTCAAAAAAACATCCACATGGATGACAGGATCCAATGTTTCCCAGCAAAACATATCCAAATGCATTACACTGCCTCTGTCGACTCGACTTCTTCCGACC
Source organism: Etia nguti (assembly GCA_015106755.1). NCBI lineage: Eukaryota > Metazoa > Chordata > Actinopteri > Cichliformes > Cichlidae > Etia > Etia nguti. The sequence continues at coordinate 2,016 of VUQG01015654.1, read as the reverse complement.
AGGACCCTGTCGCTGGTTCACCAATGATAATACTTGATACTAACTGCTGCCCAGGAATGTCCCACACAAGCTGCAGGTTGGGAGATGCTCTGACCCAGTCGTCTAGCCATCACACTTTGGCTCTTGCCAGACTCACTCAAATCCTTACTCTTGCCCATTTTTCCTGCTTCTAACGTCAATTTTGAGGACAAACTGTTCACTTGCTCCCTAACATATCCCACCCACTAACGGGTGCCACGATTAAGTGATAATCAGTGTTATTCACTTCGCCTGTCAGTGGTCATGTTATGTCAGATCAGTGTTTATTAGCATGGAAAGATGGCTGTGGGTTTCACCCTCATCTTTTTCACTGTAGGTGTTTCAGCAAGACACCTCTTCTCAGCCACTAACAGATATACACATGAGAATGTGAAACCTGTTTTCAGATCAGAGGCGTCAAAGTGTGAGTCACACCTCTGAGATGTTAAAATGGTATCATTAGTCAATCAAACTTCACATTTATAGTACCTTTCACAAATCTGAGTGCGGTCCAGTTCATTGAGTGCAGTAATTTAATTGACACTTGTTCAAAACCTTTTTTTTTTAACTATCTTCAAATGCAAAATTAATTTTTTTCAACAAGTGTAAATGACTTGCTGCTTCACAGATTTCTATTACATGTTCATGTCTCTGCTATCCAGTGGAAACAAGCTGTTTTTCCGTCTGCAAGTGGAGGAAATGAGATGCGTTTGGCGTAATGAAAGCATTAAAATCCTGGTTGTGGTTGCTGGTGGTCACATCTCCTGCCCAGGCTTCGGCTGTAGTAACAACACAGATGTCACTTGGTACAAGGTGAGGTCCATACAAGGATAGTACTAACCATTTCACAATCTAAACATTGAAATCACAGCAAAAACAAGTGTGCTTTCTTGCAGAATGAAAAGAAGGTTTCAGACCAAAACAGACGGTCCTGGAAAGGGAGAGGGGTGTTATATCTCGAAACAGTCTATGAAAAGGATACTGGAGTATTTTTCTGTGACAAACAAATAATTGAGGGAGGAGTCACATGGACCTTGAGGACAGCAGTTGAGGTCATAGTTATACGTAAGTGCTGTCTTCATGTTCTTATATGTATATTTTTACATAATTACATCCAACTTAGTTTTCTTATATGATCAAGATATTATCACTATGGCTAAAAGTTACAGATATAAATAAGTACCACCAATTTTGAGCAAACGCAGTAGAATACAGTTAGGACCATAATTTTTTGGATGGTGACAAATTCGTGTCATTTTTCTTTGTACCACCACAGTGGATTTTAAAATCAACCAGGATGTGACTGAAATACAGACCTTCATCTTTAATTCAAGGGGTTTAATAAGCATTTTTAGATTAGCTGTAAATTACAGCATTTTTTAATAAATAGCCCCCTATTTTGAGAGGATCAAAATTAACTGAACACACAAACAGAATTTTAAATATAATGATGATTTTTTTTTTTTTAATTGGAAGAAAATCCTTTGCAGTCAATGTGTAGCCCACCTGTACTTACTGTGCCAGGTAAGCGCCTTGGGTTCTTTAAACCAAAAAAGAGGGCTTTGCTATCCTACCCTGGAACACCACCAAGTCATTGGTTCAGATATGTGGATGACACCTGGGTGAAAATCAAATCTCAGGACGTACCACAATTCACGGATCACATTAACTCAGTGGACCGACACATCAAATTCACCAGGGAGGATTTGAAAAGTGGCAGGTTAGCCTTCTTAGACTGTGAGATTTCCATCAGTAATGGGGGACATCTAAAAGCTGACGTGTACCGTAAACCTACACATACGGATCAGTATTTAAGGTTTGACTCTCATCATCCACTGGAGCACAAACTGGGTGTCAATAGGACGCTACAACACAGAGCGAACACCATCCCCACTGACACAGCGGCCAGGGAGGCAGAAGAACAGCACATCAAGAAGGCCCTGAGTAAATGTGGTTATCCCAGCTGGACTTTTGTCAAAGCTGGAAAGGCACCTAAAG
>VUQG01015653.1:4735-23580 GCA_015106755.1 Etia nguti | reverse complement strand
CAGAACAAGAACTGACCCCCCTCCCCTATCCATAAAAGGTGACTATGTGGAGAGGGTGTCCTCCTTTAAGTTCCTCGGCACCCACATATCTGAGGACCTATCTTGGTCCACAAACACATCAGCCCTAGTGAAGAAAGCCCAGCAGCGCCTCCATTTCTTGAGGGTTCTGAGATGGAACAGGCTGCAGACTGACCTCCTAGTGTCCTTCTACCGTGGCACTATCGAGAGTGTGCTGGTGCACGCCATCCCTGTGTGGTACGCTGGTTGCACAACAGCTGACAAGAAGAGACTACAGAGGGTCATCAGAACTGCAGAGAAGGTGATCGGCTGTCCACTCTCCTCCCTGGACTTAATTGCCAGCTCAAGATGTCTCTCCAGAGCCAGAGCAATTATAAAGGACCACCTCCATCCTAACCACCACCTCTTCAACATCCTGCCCTCTGGAAAAAGGTTCAGATCCATCAGGTACAAAACCAACAGACTAAAGAACAGCTTCTTCCCGTGGGCTGTCAGAACTCTTAATGCAAACTAAGAGTGTGAACAGACTTCTCCAATACATCCTCTCTGACGCTACTATTGATCAACTATGTGCAATATCTCAGTCTTTACATGTGCTGTGCAATATTTTTGGTTCATGTTCAATATCTTTTGTCTTGTGCAATATTTAGGTCTCAGCAGAATTACCATCCCCAGCCTAAATGACCATAAACCCTCCACCCTTATTTATTTATTTATTTATTATATGCCCTTGTATACAGCCCCACAATGTTTCTGTTTCAATGTTTCTTACGCATACAACATGCATATAGTTCACTCACATATATGTATATATGTATACATATATATTGCTTTATTTTTATTTTTTCCCTCATTGTATATTATTTTCTCTTTTTTACTTTTGCACCTTTGTGGTCCAGCTACCCAATTTCACTGTGCAAGAAACTGCACAATGACAATAAAAAGCTCTAAGTCTCTAAGTCTAAGTCTAAATAACTAACCAGTACAATTAGTGTGTGAATGAGTGCTCGGGTGAGAATAATGGTGTATGCAGTTTGTTTAAATCTCAAACCAAAAAGTAACCAAAATCCAAGAAAGGTGTAGAAACTGAGCTCTGAGGCCTTTCATTGAGCACTGCCACAGTGTGCTGCCATCGTCACTGAACAACAGGACAAAAGGAAATCCAGCTGGTGGCTCGTGATATGAGGCACTAAAAACTACTGTATGAGGTTTGGGTGAGAATAAAAGTAAGTAGCTTTTAGTGGCAAAGCGTGTCACTGTTTATGTCTAACCTTGAATGTCCTTAGGAAGACTTTGCATATCTGTTAAACATGGCCGTAATCTGTCAGCAGCCAATATGTTCCCAGCTGGAGTGTTACAGGACAACATACCTGACACAGGAGGCACCTGACATAACACAGTACAAATACTGAACACAGCATTGCAGCGACTTCTATATATGAGGAATGGAGGGACTTCTGTGCTGTGGTTTATGACCAAGTTAAATGAGTTTCTGCAGTAAACACACATCTGCTTGGATTTTAATGATGTGGTCCAAGACTTGAATGTTTTTGGCCTGGTTTCCAATTCCACATATGTTCCAGCTGTCATATTTAAGAGGTAGCATAAAGCGTCCATGGTGGAAATCCATCTCTGTTTTATCTGGTCCTGACTAAGTTATAGCAGCCATACAGATTTTTCAAGTTTGACACCAAGTTCGTCATCTCTGAAGTAGCAGTTTTAAAATTTCTTGGTGTGGCCCAACACGACAGTGCTGTTGCTGGAAACAAACAAGACTTTAGGACTGAACTATTGAGCCAAGGACATAAGTCTTTTCCTTTTTTTGGCTCATTTCTTACATCTAAAAAAATTGCACAAAGTGGAATACTTTAACCGACAAGTGGCACGACCATCTGTGCTCAACAAATCAACGCCTCCCTCTAAATGCCCAGGATCACCATCGGACACACTGTAAATTTTCTTCTTTGTTGACAGTTGTTCCAGGGTAAGGACATAACTGTGCAACATGTCATGACCTCTTAGTATGAATATTCATATCATAGTCTCTACTTAGGGACTACGCTGTGATTCTCACATGTTGTCCTGTATTTTTTTTTTTTTTATTTTAAAATGTTACATGCCCCCACACCTTCCACTTTTCTTTCTTGTTTACCTCCGCACAGCCACACAATCACGTAACACTGTCCTGCATTCTGATATCCACATCCACACACATTACCATCCACCTTGGAAACTCCACATCCCTACCTCTCTATTGAACCCCCCCAATTAGCCATGCTACCTCTTAAATATGACAGCTGGAACATATGTGGAATTGGAAACCAGGCCAAAAACATCTAAGTCTTGGACCACATCACGTTTGACAGGTTCTAGAGCTTCAGATATGGATATCTCGCTGTACTCCTTTTTCATCCAGGACGTGCCTTTCATGCACCTCAATGAAGTGACTAACCTCTCTCCGGGCTTCCAGGCTTCGTCTCCACAGAGGGCCTCCTCTACCTGCAATCCTCAATCTCATATCCCGAGTGCTTTTGGGTTACTGTGGCAGTGGCATATATGGGTTCACTGGTTTTGTTGATGCTGCTAGTGGCGATGGTGTATAGGGCAGTGATCACACCTCTGATGGGACTCTGAGGTTGGGTTTCTACCTTGAGTCTGGCCACAATCTCAGCTCAGTAGATGCATCTATCGTTGCAGATGATTGGGCATTGTCTATGTCAGTTCACCCATTCTCTTGGCTCATTATTTCCATATGGCTTACTATTGTTCCCACTGCGCTGTAGCCTCTGGATCTCCTGCTCTGATAGTAGATGTTCAGTTGCTATTACTGCACTGCAGCCACCAGGTGCTTCTTGGTCTGTTGGCTTTCTCTTTATCTGTATTTGCTGCATGCATTGTATATAACCGTTCTCACTGGGTTGGCTTGTATAGTAGTACTGCATGAGTTTCATGTTATCAGTCCTTGTCCATGTATGCCTGATGCGGACTTCTTAATCTGGGTGACATCTGGCTTGTTCTGCTAAGACAACATGCATGCCAAAGATGATGAACCATTAGTGGTAGAAACAGCAGGAAGTGCAGTATAAGCGTTTATTTGAATTTTTGTAGCTTACAAAGTTATAAAGTCCTCGGGGGAAGATGCCATCGAAAATCCCAGCACTCATTAAAGCCTGTTCTGCAATATTCAGGAATCAGCAAACAAATTAGCAACTCAACCCCAGACTAATGAGAACACACAACTCTTCATCATTTTGCATTTTGTTTGTGTGTTTGAGGAAGTGCTTCTAAAAATCATTTATTCATCCAGATTGCTCAAGGACTGGAATATCATAAGGACTGCGATGATGTCTGTATATATCATGTATATGTATGCACCTGTCACAGTCAGGAAAATTGAATCTTGAGTTCAGCATGTAAAAACTGAGAACAAAAAGCTGCTGTTTGGGCTCTGATTTTAATCATTCTACCTCCTGCTTGCATCGCGATCATTGTGTCAAACATAGGCTGAGGTCAGTTAGATATGTCATTTTTCATAAGTGAAATTTAAAAGTTCACCAGGCACTCTGCTGCTTCTAAACCAAAGAACCCACTGTGCAAAGTTACATCTGAGTGACGTCATTTTTGGATGTCCAATTTTGGTCCACTGAAGGGGTTGTTTTGTAATCCCAGGCGACGGGCTTTTTAAAATGTCTACTGAACCTCTAGTGTTGACGTCCGTAGGACCTCCATGTACGGGCTATTTATAGTCCAAATGTGGTTGTTGTGGATGTCTTTTCAACGTCAAATTTAGACTCAATTTAGCTACCGATCACAATCACACTCAATTCAATTCAATTTTATTTATACAGCACCAAATCACAACATCAGACGCCTCAAGGTGCTTTATATTGTAAGGCAGACCCTACAATAATACACACAGAGAAAAACCCAACAATCATATAACCCCCTATGAGCAAGCACTTTGGTGACAGTGGGAAGGAAAAACTCCCTTTTAACAGGAAGAAACCTCCAGCAGAACCAGGCTCAGGGAGGAGCGGCCATCTGCTGCGACCGGCTGGGGTGAGACAATACTCAAAATCACATTCACTTCCTCTATTGAGCTCTTCACAATAAAACAGGATACTAGTAAAAATGAACCATATATAATGCAAATACTCTTTAGTCTGGTTACAAACAAATTATATAAGTTTATTAATTTAAATAAATAAACCAGTTAAAGAAAAACAGGAAAACGTAAAATACCAAAAAATTACCCACATATACTGAATAAATCAACAGGCTGACACATAATAAATCGAGTTTGTTTATAAATAATCTGCATTCATATGTATCATTTTAATAACAACAATGTTGATATTTGTAAATAAAAATATTACATTTATTAATCATGTAAATTCCCTGCACCTGTCATAGACGTCCACATGACATGCAAAAAAATTACCCAGTCCAAAGTTCAAATGTTGAACGTCATGCTGACGTCCAAGTTCAGTCATGGTTGGATCTCCAACCAGTGGACCTAGTTTGGTCTTTGTATAGATATCCAGAATTGGTCATTGGCCAACAGACCCAATATAGACATGATCTACATGTCTATCTGACGTCCAGTGTTTAGTGGGAGGGCTCCATTCAGTGCTCCTTGTAGTACAACAGTAACCCTGCAGCCAGATCACAAGACAAAGGAAAACAAATACCATGTGTTGCTAAAGGCAAAGCTGACAAAAAACCCTGTACCAAAGAGCACATTTTAAATACACTTCAAGAAAAAATATAAAGAAGAAAGTGTGACTCAATCATATTTCCATTTATTTGCTCTATCTGAATATTAAGAGTTGGTTAATGTAGGTAAAAACTGTGGGTACGATTAAACCATCTTCTGTTAAACAGAAGAAAAGGGGGCTCATGATGAGCTTTTTTAAACAGTGCCAGTCAGCCCTCAGATGGTGGCTCTTGTATCATATTAGTATGAGTTACTAAGACATTTCTGTATTAGTGCCTTCAGTGTATTCTCTGTAGGATTTCTGCAGGATGGCAGCAGTGTGCAGCATTTTCAGGGTTGATTTCCCCTCCAAAGAACATAATCTCTCAACACTTTCATGTGTGAGTTTCCCAGAGCAAGCTTCTTCAATCACATGTGCCCGCATGTGAATAATCCATTTAGTAACTTAGTCATGTGTGGCTGCAGTCATACATAAATGTATGCAGGGCATCACAAATGTGTGCAGACTCACATTTGTGATGCATGGTTCTGAATCTGCATAATCCGTCTTCTGGAAGTTCTTAAACACACTGAGGATTCAGTGCTGTCGCTAAGAAAAAGCTGCAGCTCGCTGGAGAAGCTGTTTAGCTCAGAATTCTGACTTCCTAATCAGCTGTTTCATTTTGTGTTGTTGTCGTGGAAGTTCACTTCGAAAAAGAGAAGGCAGCTTTTTGACAGTAGCAGCCAGAATATTCTCAGGAGCTGAGCATCCATCTCAGCCGCAGCTGTTTGCATGAAGCTCCACAGGACTGATTTGAACTTTCTACACACGGACCATCAGATTTTATTGATATATATTGTCCTGACCTGACCTTCTGAAAGAAGCCAGCTACCTTTATGAATGCGATTGGAATCAGCCAAAAATAAAACTCTGTGCAAGGAGAAACAGGATGAGAACTGTCACATTATGAATAAGGGCCAGTGTGCTGGAGATCTGGCAAACTAGCAGATACAGGTCCTCCCGTTGAGCTGAGGACCTTCCAGGGGCCTATTCAGCTCTCCTAGAGTAACTGCCTGTCTCCTGGAATCTCCTCTGCGGTCTTGAGACTGTGCTGGGAGACACAGCAAACCTTCTGGTAATGGTACATATCGATGTACCATCCTGGAGGAGCTGGACTACTTGTGCAGCCTCTGTAGGGTCCAGGTATGGCCTCATGTTACCAGTAGTGACACTGACCCTAGCCATGCAAAACTAGTGAACACCAAAGCAGCTGAAACTGACTAACAACAGCTCTGCTATATAACTGACCAGATCAATAGAAGCTGAGGGGATGCTACACTCTGAATAAAGTGTTCCTGTCTTTTTTGAGCAGTATTTTATCTCAAAATCATTTTTACTTTTAAAATGATAAAGTTGTTCTTTCTTTCTTTAGAAAAAAAAAAGTTATAGAATCAAATAGCCATCATGCATTTCTTGTGTTTGTCCAGTTCTACCAGCTGAATTTACATGTTGAAGAAACATGTAAGTGCAACATGGATGCAGGACAGATTCCATAAGTTTAACTGTGATAATACAACCTGCTCTCAACATCTTTGCCTGCAGCAAGCCAGCAGACTGACTGTACACTAGCATCCCTACAACACTGGTGTATGAAGAGTAGGAGAAAAACATGATGTTGTGTGCTGAATCTCAGCTCAGCAGCCTCACAGCCTGCAAAGTCACAGCCAACCAGTGTGGTGTTTGAGTGTTTGCTGCCGCTGTGCCTTGCGGCCCCTCTGCCTGAGCGTGGCGCGGCGAGCAAATGACATTGGGGAAGAGCATTTTGGCATTGAGTCACAGGGGGAATCCTCTCCACTCTTCTTTCTCTGCGACCACCCCATCGGATAAAAGTCGTCTGCCACCCAGTCGCCATTGACAGCACCAGAGGCTGCTGCTCTGCAGTCCTATTTATAGGCCTATCCCTTCCGTGGCTGCTGCCATGGCTAATCTGCGTGACTGTGGCCCAGTGGCGGCAGATTTAGCTGTGTTTTCCTGATGGGATTAGCCGTGACATCACGTTTGGAATCCCTCGAAGCAGCCAGGAGGGCCTTTTGCTTCTTCTCCTCCTCTTTGCACATCGATGCTCGCCTTGTACACTCACGATTTGTGAAGAGTTTGCCATCTGCTGCCTGCACACTCATGGAGCGAGGTCCATTAATAATGAGCTAACTGTAGCTAGATCGAGCATAGCAGCAGCTGATGCCGCGGCTCCTACGACTAGCAGAGATGTCAGCTGTGTTTTGACACGCCCTCAGTGGTTCCATGAGCTTTTTGAGGTGCCTCGTTTACATTTCAAAGTCACTTCTGACGTCTGATCGCCAGAGCGCCGGTAACCAAACGGGACAAACACTGATGTTGTAGAGCTAATTGATTCTCGTGTCATATTTGCCTCCTGCATTTCTTGCGCATGAACAAAAGCCCTTGATGCTGTAAGGAGGTGATCCCTTGAGTCCAAACTGTCATATCAAAGTTGCCTTCATTAGTTCTGCCCTTCCATCCATCATGAGTCAAAGAACAGCTTCACGACATGACACACTCTTATTCTTAGTCATTTAATACGCTCCCTCACAACTAGTTTTTAAAGACAAACCCAGTCTGACTGATGAATCAGCTCCTGCAGTGTTCAGCCTTCCCACCACTATCTCTCTGGATTCACTGACACAACTACACCAGTTTTTTTTTCCCTCTGTAGTGAAAGCTTATTGTGTCAGTGGTAGCGCAGCCTGACAACGAAGGCTTTGTGGGACTCACATTTCCTACATGATGAAAAAAAACTTCATTCTATCACATTTTATTTTTAAATCAGAAATATCAGAAAATGGAAAGCAGTCAGCAAACGGTTAGCGTTTCCTTTTAAGGGAATAGTTTTTTATTTTCTATACATTCATTTTGTTCTCGTACTTCTTTTTAAATGTACTTTTAAGTTAATTTTGTAGTAAAACAAACTTTAAATTGTACACCTTTGTTTGCCATGTTGAAAACTATTTTAATATGATCTCCAAAAGTTGATTCTGTTCATCTGGACGTAGCGTTTTGTGGGAGAAACGTTTCGTCACTCATCCAAGTGACTTCTTCAGTCTCAGCTGACTGCAGGTTTCCCCAATCTTATAAACAGTACATTTGCATAACGACTGAAACATTGTTCCTTCAGTGGGCTGGTTTCAGTCATTATGCAAATGTACTGTTTATAAGATTGGGGAAACCTGCAGTCAGCTGACCATCAGCATCCACCTATCTGTCCATTTGTTTTTCCATTCATCAATTTTACCAGCATAAGTACAGACAGGTGACCAATCCATCACAGAGTCAACACAAAGGGACTAACTTTCGCATCCACGCTTGGTAAGCTAGCATGTGTGTCTTCAGGAGAGAAGTCCTGCAGGCACAGTGACAACATGCCAACCCCACACAGGAAGGTCCTGGGAGCTTTGAACCAGGAACCTTCTCGGGTCATGTGACAGTAGCAACGCTGTAGCAGCACTATTGAAAATGTAAGTCTGAACACATCAGCTTACAGCTGTCTGCACTGCAGTTTTAAAGACTGCTTGTTGCATAAGCATTGATATATGACCATAAAACAGAGCACCTATTTGCACTTGCTAACAAATTCCACCTGCATTGCCGTTCATGCTACACAAAAGTAGTTAAGAAATAGATAAAGACAGAAAAAGTCCCTGTTTTTCCATTATTTACTACAGAAACTACTGTTTGCTTTGGTGCTTTCAGTCTCTATCATGTGTTTCACTCTTCATATTTCTCCCATAATAGTGTTTTATCTATTGTTTTTTGTCAGCCACTCTGATGCATTTCATAGAAATATTTTTGTTCTTCTTTTTTTTTATTCCCAAAAAGGTTTTTTATCCATTTTAGCACATTTTGCATGTAATTTAAAATACTATTTGACTTTCTTTCTACAGATGTAATGATCAGCCTCTGGAAGTGTTTTTAACAATGGTCCCCGGTGCATCTGCTCTGTTCCATTGAATCCACTTTCCTGGAAAAAATGCTCAGGCTGAGGCTCTAAAACACAAAGGGTGATGTCATCTTGGTCGTCTCCATTTATTATCCACTGCCAAAAGTATTCACTCACCCGTCCAAATCATTGAATTCAGGTGTTCCAATCACTTCCATGTCCACAGGTGTATAAAATCAGCATCTAGGCATCCAGACTGCTTCTCCACACATCTGTGAAAGAATGGGTTGCTCTCAGGAGCTCAGTGAATTCCAGCGTGGCACCGTGATAGGATGCCACCTGTGCAACAAATCCAGTTGTATAAAATTTCCTCACTACTAAATATTCCACAGTTAGCCTACTACTTCGTGGCTGAGTTGGTGTCATTCCCAATCACTTCCACTTTGTGAGTTTACAGTGGGGTCTGTGAATGCTGAGACGTGTAGTGTGAAAAGATCACCAACGTTTTCCACTGAGTAGCTGCAGACCTCCAAACTTCAGCGTGTGGAGAGCTTCGGCAAAAGGGTTTCCATGGCGACCAGCTGCATCCAAGCCTTACATCACCAATTACAATGCAAAGCGTCGATGCAGCGGTGCAAAGCACGCCGCCACTGGACTCTTGAGCAGTGGAGACGTGTTCTGGATCTAAAGCTTTTTTGTACCCAGTGAAACAGCTTAAGGACCTTCCTGCTAACTCGTTCCTCATTGACCGATTGGCCCGTTGGTTCTGTTGCATGGCAACATCACTTCGTTTGCTGATTTCAGTGATATAACTCTCTGAGACACAGGCTGCAGATCCATCCTGAGGAGGGTGGAGCTGCAGGCTGGTGAGTTTGGTGTAACACAATGTTAATCTCTCCCAGTCTCCATGCCAACATAGATCTGACTTAAATATTTTCTGAGCTCATTTTCTATATTAATGGAGCATGTTAGGGCTGTTGTCAGAGCCTTCTGGCTATTCTATTACCGTTAAAGCCGTCCAATTAATTCTGCGGAATGTCACGCATCACAAAGGGTGGGCGGGGCAGCAGCCCTGCAATTAGAGGCTTAAGAGTTTAGATCCTATTATTACTGGAAGGCAGCAGGCCTTCTGTGCAGTAAAAAAATGGCATATTTAAAGATTATGATTTCCATGGCTGAGCAAAGACGGGGATAGTTTTTAATTAACTTAGTATATAATCACAGTAGATTGTTTTTATCCAGATAACACTCCTCCCTTTACAATTAAGCTGGCAGCAAGTCTTGATCCCTCTCAGTGATAAGATTTGGAAGACGTGCTCTTCATGAATGAACAGACCACTAATCCAGTTAAGTTCAGCAGACCTGACACTATTTACTCAGTCAACACTCCGGCAAATGCAAGAGTTTTGCCGACTCTACTAATGGGTTGCAGTCTTTTTATTAATGAGAGGCATTCAGATAATCACGTCTTTTGTAGGAAGTCCTCCCCCAAAATTCAACCAACTGAACTTTAACTACTGGTGGTAACATTCATCGCTAAATTTCAAGACTTCTTTCTGCTGTTTTATTGGGATTTCTGGTGGTACTTTGTAAATGCATCATATTTGATTATATTTTTAGCAATTGAACAGCTGATAACAGCTGATAAGTGCAAAATTAACCATTCAAGTTTAGGTTGAGTTAATAAAGAAACAAAATCCAACATGTCATGGGCCCTGGGCTTTGAGTTTTGTGAGTTCATGTTTCTTTCTGGTTGTTTTATGTTCCTTTGTTGCTGTCAGCTTCTTTGCATTTATTACACCTTCTCATTGGCTCCTTTATACATTTATTCTCTTGGATTTAGACATTTTAAATTTTGTTAGTCATTAGTGTATTCCAATGTCTGTCCTGTCTTCATTCATTGTTAGTTTTTCGTGGCTCTCACTTTATATTTAGTTTGTATTTTTTGTGCTTCCTTCAGTCTTGTCTCTGGTTTTTATTTGTCTTTCAGTCTGTCCTCCTCTGTGTCAACTCAACCCTCACTTCCTGGTTCAGTTGAGTCTTCCTGTTTTATTTTGGTTTACTTCCCCCGTCTCATTATGTCTGTTGTCTCCAGCCACCTGTGAATGTGTATAATGTCTCGGTCTCCTCGTAGCCCTGTGGCCTCTGTGTTTCCCTGTTAACCTATATTTCCAGGTGATTTCTGTTATTTATTTCTTTATTTTTGGATTCCCTTGCTTGGTTCTCTGTTTGTTCCTGAAATTCAGACTAATTAGCATTAAATACTTGTTTTTATTTACCTTCTGTCTCTTCTGTCATGCACTTGGGTCCAGAACAACAATTTCACACGGCTGACACACAACAATATAAACTAGCATGAGATAATAAATGTAGCTGCAGTAAAGCAGTGACTGCATATTATTTGAATCCAAGGCATGACTACAGTAGCTCCTCTTCACACAAGACATTGATGAGAAATATTGCTGCTTTGCAAACGACCCAGAGCTTTCCCTTTAATGTGTGGAATTACAAAATCAGTAAAAACATCTGAAGTGTGAACATAATGCTGCTATTCTCCTCCACCTACCTGTCCAGCTGCATGCACACCTTTGTAAATTTGCAGCTATGTGGCTTTTTTTTGGACAGAACGAGTTTGGAGCAGGAACTTTGAGCATCATGAAGTCCAGTGAGGCTTTTCTGCCAGTACCATTAGAGAGCATGTGCGACTTTGGGCATCACAGTTTTGAGGCCTTCTGCTGCCAGCTCTGATGGTGGTTTGGATGTGAGGATACATTTATCTGGCCTGAAACAGAAAATTGATTTCCAGCTTTCTTTCCTAAACTAAAAATGATCACATGTTTGGAATTATTGATGCATTTATGCTGTAACTGATAGATAGATGATGGAAGAATGGAGACATAAAGTGAAATGTGCTTTAGTCTGTTTAAGAGTTTATGACCGAACTGCAGAAAATCTGCAATGAACATGCCACACCATGAATATGTCTGAAGATTTCTCGCATCACTGCAGAATCATTAATGTCATCTTAAAATCTCCTTATTTAGATTAAAGGATAGAAAAGCTGTAACTGTACTTTACTAAATTATAATATATAAAGTCAGGGACGTCATACATGATGATCTGGGCCTCCAAAAACTAGTCCAAGTAGTTAGGACTAGTAAAAACAGTGATCAGTCATTTTTACTTTAAAAAAAAAATTGTTTCTGGCAAATGTGGGAGATCCCACTGGACTCCATCAGTTATGAGCTGTTCTCCCTCTCGTGTATGCTTTTGTTTCTCACCCTTGTCTCTGGTTTCAGGTTCACCTCCGCCCTGCACTCTTGTGTCTGCCTCCTGTATGGTTACCTGCTCCGCCCTAATGTGTTTCATTAAATCATTTCCCCTGTGTATTTAAGCTGTGTGTTTTGCCTTACTTCCCTAGTGGACCGTCTGCTGTAGTGTTAATATTCCAGCATTTTTCTTGTAGTTTCCCAGTGTTTTTGGACCAGTTCAGTTTCCTGGTTTTGCCTCTGCTGGTTCCCTTATTAGACCCATTTACTCATGTGCCCTGCTGACTTCAGTAAAGACTTTGAACTGTGCCTTGCGTCTGGAGGTGTGCATTTGATCCATTACTGTGAGTCTCAACAGTTGTTGTACATCTTGCTGTGAAACCAAGGGACACTGCACACTCATTGGTTAACTTCATTGACCAATGAGCGTGCACAAGTCGAGGACAATAGTTTACAAAATGAACATCATGGGTGGGGATGGGATTAACTCTGCTCTATGCCCCTTCTTGTTTGTGACCTCCGGTGAGAGTAGGGAGCAGGGGATGAGAGCCTGGAGAGGTGGAGGTATGATCAGGAGAGAAGAGGAACGAAAGTCAGTGGAAGCACGATGCAGAGGGTTAGTGATCACAGAGGAGGATGCTGGGAGGAGGAGAGGGAGGTAGATGAGCACCCCCCTTTTTATGTTTGATTTAAGCTCATCTGACATTTTGTATTTTGCCTTTTTAAAACTTTGTGTGTCCTTGATGAGCTGCAGGGATAGTAACACAAACATGGACATTAAAGAAGAACATACTGAATACTTGAAAATATCTGTTAAATGGAAGACCATCAATTAGGTTTGGGTTATGGATACTTTGTGAAGCATTACGTAGCCGGTGTTGGCAGACGTATTGTGGGAATCAGGAGTGATTGTTGGACCTAAAGTTCAGCTGAGACGCAGTGCGTGCAGTGCAGCCTTCACACTTTACCTTTCTTTCTTTCTTTCTTTCTTTCTTTCAAACCTTCTCGTTGGTCTTTGTGTTCACTGCACCACTAATCTAATCACATTCAGTTCACTGCATTGTGATCCACTCGGCTCTGCTGGATAAAATACACCTTTTTCTCATTTTGCTGGTGAATTCATCGTGTAGTAATTCCTGCTTTGTTAATCCAATACAGTTTGGCTATAGCACTTTCAGTTTTCTTCATTTGGTTGAATTTTTTTACGCACTCTTGCTTACTATTTATAAAATGAATGTAGAAGATCACAGTTAGCGTTTCCCAGTTTCAGCTGTTTTTCTTTTTTTTATCTGAAGTGGCCTTCGGGCTGCACCTAGACCTGATCTGATCTCATCAGGTGGCTTTGCGGTTGATCTGGTCCTCAGGCCACCTCTGTGGCTCTCTTCAGTCTGTCCTCAGGCTCTGCAGTGGGCGTGCTCAGTATTCAGCTCAGAGTCCACAGCAGACGGCCGGGGAGAGAAATACGACTCCGCTGTCACACTTGGCTGATGTCCCTGTGCTCCTCTACTCCCTCCCTCATTCCTTCCCTGCCTCTCCTCTCTCTTTGGCTCAATATCTAACTTATGTCCTTTATGAATGGGGCTGTGGGGAGTGTTTCTGTATGCGTGCAACACAGACATGAGGTCATTTTTTTCAGTGTACAGCAAAGAGGATGCGAGAGGAGAGATGAAAATGATGCAGGAGATGGAGGAAAACAAAGATAAATACAGAGAAAAGGATAGTGAGAGAGAGAAATTTTGCTCTGAGTCAGAGTGTAACCCGTTTTCCTATAAGCTATTGTTTCCCTCAGTCTGAACAACCCACATCCAGTAAAGCAGGAAATGAAGCCTTCACACCGTGGCTCATCCACGAGACCTCTAACTGCACTGATACGTCAACAGCTCCAAATTTGCACCTCCACAAACCACAGGCTTTCATAAACTCCTTCACTGCTTCACCATCTTTAATTCACTTTTTCAAATGGCTTAATATATTATTTACTCTGTATTCTCCATCATCCTCTTCTTCTTCTCCATTCTCTGCTGCCGTAACGACCCAAATTCTCCCCCGGGGATCAACACAGTTCACTTTATCTGTATTTTGTAGAGTTCTGAGTAATGCTGATAAGAGCTGAATGCAGACCGGGGCTGCTCCTGTCCACAATTATAGAGCAAGCAATGGAAGAAGCCTTATGCAGGTTAGATTTAGCAAAAAGAAAATGGCCTGCGATACATATTGATGCACATCGCCAATTATTTTTTTAAAAACTGCATGCAATTATATAAATATGAATAAATATGGAAATGTCTCTCTCTGAATTGAAACGCAGTTTTGCATTTTGTAAACATCAGCAGTTGTTTCTCTTTAACAGGCATGACAGTGGAGTAATTGAAAACGCAGCTAAACCAAGAAAATTTATATGTGTGTGTGTGTGTGTGTGTGTGTGTTTGCAGGCCTCTTTTAATTAACTGAATTCAATAAATTTAATGCCACTTTATGTTTGTGTTGTTGCAGAAAACACATTTAGTACCAAAACTAACAGAAAAAAACCATCATGTCTGTTACTGTGATGACAGTAAAGGGGTTGTTCTGTCTTATGTGGTTAAACATATAGTTTGCAGTTTATGCCAAATGTAATGGGAAGCAAAACCAAAGTTTGGTATGTAACACATTTTAACATTAGATAACCCAACTAAATACAGAATTCCGTTTTTAAATGATGACTTCATTTATTAAGGGAAAAAAGCTACCCAAACCTACCTGCCCTGTGTGAAAAAGTAAGTCTCTTAAACTAACAGCAGGAGTCGAGCATTTGTGATAACTGGCAATAAGTCTTTCGCATCCCTGTAAAGGAATTTTATTCCAGTCTTCTTTGCAGAATTGTTTTAATTCAGCCGTATCGGCCTGCTTAAGGTCATGACAAAGAATCTCAGTTCAGACTTTGACTCAGCCAAAACCTTCAGAATTTTCTGGTAGAGGCAGAATTGGCGGTTCCATCAACTATGGCAATTCGTCCTGAAGCAGCAAACCAACCTGACAGCAGACCATCACACTGTTGCTGTGATGCTTTATTTCTGAAGTACTGTTAGTTTGGTGCCAGATGTAACGGGACTCAAACCTTCTAAAAAGTTCTGCTTCTGTCTTGTCAGTCCACAGAATATTTTCTCGGGTATCATGAAGATGTTTTTGGCAGATGTGAGATGAGTACGGTGATTTTCTCCTCAGAGCTCTACCATGGAGGCCATTTTTGCCAAGTGTCTTTTTTGTTGTTGAATCATGACCTTTGACCTTGGCTGAGCCAAGTGAGGCCTGCGGGTCTTTAGCTGTTGTTCTGGGTTCTTTCAGCGATTTTCCACTAGTACCTACTCGGCGTGACTCAACTCAACTCAGTTTTTAGGGTTTTCCATTAGGTGGTAGTAGCTGGTACTGTCACGTCTGCAGTGGCAGATGGCGTGGAATGAAGAGAATGTGGACCCAAAAGCAGACGATGGAGACAGAGTGAGGAGATAAAGCCTTTATGTAGGGCTGCACAAAACACTACAAACCCAAAGGCAGTCCTAGACTGTGATAAACAAACAAAAACCTTAACTGGGGAAAGCTGAACATAAAGACACGAGGCACATAGAAAAACAATACACGAAACCAGGAACCTGAGACCTGAAAAACCCTGGGACTTGGGACCCACAAGGAGAGATAACAACAGATAGACGACTAAATACACAGAAGGGTAACGAGGGAATGAGCACCAGGAGGGAAACACAGCTCGGACTAAACACAGCTGGGACTAATCTACAAAAGGAAGCAAAACAGACAACACCACAGACGAGGGGCTATCAAAATAAAACAGGAAACATGAGACACAGACAGAGAAGTGGGCTTGACGCTGGAATAACAGACGGTAACTGACTCAACGTGACACGTGGAACACAGGGGAGGCACAGTAACAAAACCTAAACTAAATCAAAGAATATTAATAATCAAAAACATGAACACTGGGTCACCAGACCAAGGACCATGACAGGTACCAGGTATTATTTTAGTAGCCAGGGTTCCGAGAGTGACTCCTTTACAAAAATCAAAACTGCCATTTTTTAAAATGTGGCAACGAGGCTGCACAAACCCAGCACCACGGAGCTCAGGTGTACCATCTCCACGACATCCCTCACTGTTGTGTCATTTGTGTGGCATACAGATGAGGTGTTTGCTTTTCCCCCCTTGATAAATGAAATCATCATTTTAAAAAGTCCATTTTGTTTTTACTCTGATTATATTTGAAAAACACACAAATCTAGGAAATGTTTAGTTGTTGAAATTTACATGATTTAACTGTTAAGCCCAGCAGTACAGATTTAGCTGTGCAAAAATATTACTGCCTTTCTTTCTTTTTGTCCTATATTTGAATAAATCGATTCGATGCGAGCGAACACGTCACAGGTTCTGGGGTTTGAAGATATGAATGAATTCTTGACAGTAACCTGGATCACAGGTGTACCTCATAATGGACCAGATTCTTTGTAGGATGAGCGACAACATAATTTGCAGCCATCGGTGTTGTAGTCTGTGGACAAAGTGCATAACTTGCAAACTTTTCTTGTATTAAGATCTAAAATCCATGTTTATAAGCGACTTTGAGACATTTGGTTTGAGCGCATGCTGATGATCAGTACTGACTTAGTCATCAGGGTTATTCCTGACTACTCAGAATCGGTGTGTAACTGCAAGTACCCACAGGACATTTTTCAAATAACTTGGGTTTTCATTTTGCCGTTAGCGTGCTTGCTCATTTGTTAGACATTTTCTGTATTCATTAAAATGAATTAATTTGACACTGGCCCAAAGCAGCTTGCATTTAATCACTGCAGGGATAATAGATGATGTGCAAATATAGTGTATATGAATGATGATATAAAAAATGGCATCCAGTCATCAAGAAATGAGATATCACGGTGTCATGTGGCACCGTCCCCATCTCCAGCTACCATTAAGACTGAGGAGACTTTATCGACTGTGCAACATCCAGATAAAATGAAGACGTCTTCTTTAATAACACAGGGGGTAATGTTCATTGTTGAGCAGAATGTCTCCAGATTACAAGAGAAGGAATGAATGAAAAGCAAAAATCTCAGCAGCTGGCAAAGTGAGTGCTGAGTCACTGGTATTGATCAACTACTCCATCAGCTACTGCAGCTGTAATATATTATGTGGTCATTTTGTACAACAGGGAGGGAAAATATCACCTAATGCCTCTTTAAATATTCAGAGAAGTGTTTGAAACATCGATTTAGAACAGTGTTGAGCCACTACGAAGGATCCCAGTCAGATTATTCAAGCAGGATGTACAAGCGGAGCTGGAACAGAGGTCTACGTTTCTTTTTCCTCGTCTCGTTTCTACCTGTAACTTTACCAAAGACATTGATGAACAGGAAGCTGCTGCCTGCCAACAAGTCTTCACAGACACCAGCAGTGCTTAAATCCAATTTTATTTATTTATTTTGACTTTCTTACAGCGGCAGATTTAAGCCCGAGTCTCAGTCACAAACAAGAGCTTCTGCCCATTTTCCAGCCCAGGCGCTGTCTGCCTCCGACTCTCATGGGCCGATGATAGATTGCTCTCTCTCTGCCTTTGTGCTGGGAAATTGCTTTGTTTTGTTAACAGTCTGCCTCTGTTCCATGCCAGACAGCAGAGATAGCGTGCCTCCTTTCTTCACTTATCTACCGAATATATTTAAGACCGTCTTGAAATGAATTACAGCTGAGCATGCAGAGGTGGGAGGACACTGAAACGTCCCTGCGTGTTCAAGGCGGGGAGGTCGAGACTAAAGTGAATTTGTACTTGACCAAATAAATTACATTACAAATGAAGGTCAGATTACATGTGTGTGTATTTACACACTGTGTTCTTAACAAGGATTCACAGTATGAATGTAAGATTGAATAAGAGTGTTGGTCCTCGCAGGAAATGAGGTCATTTTTGGAGGACATGCTGAGAGCATGGACAGAAAGAAAACAAAGTATGTACACTGCTCCAATAAAAATTAAAGGGACACTTTTTAATCAGAGTTCAGCATCGCGTCAATCCATATTGATCTGGTCAGTTAGGTAGCAGAGGGGAGTGTTAGTAAGTTTCAGCTGGTGTTCATGAAATTAACCTCAGGTGCACGAGAGGGGCAACAATGAGACAAGCCTAAAACAGGAAGTGTTTTACAGGTGGAGGACACTTACATTTCCCCCACCTACGGTCTGTGTCACTGCTAGTAGCATAAGGCCATATCTACCCTACAGAGGCTCCGCAGGTAGTCCAGCTCCTCCAGGATGGTGCATCGATATGTACCATTACCAGAAGGTTTGCTGTGTCTCCCAGCACAGTCTCAAGAGCATGGAGGAGATTCCAGGAGACAGGCAGTTACTCTAGCAGAGCTGGACAGCGCTGTAAAACACCCTTAACCCCCTCACTACATGCATGACGTGAACATCAACCAACATCTAACTGCAGTCAGATATCGAGACCCGAGCCCTGAGCTCAAGAACACCTTCTGGACGTGAGAGACACAAACATGCTGTGGGATGAGAAACACGTGGAGAAAATGTGTCTTCCGGGGTGGAGAGATGGACATCTCTGGATGGTCCAGCAGCTTGCAACTGCAGTATCAGAAGTATGATAGAAGTACATTTGTAGTGTTTGAGGGGTAAAAGCTGTTTTTATATCTCTATAGCCACTCCCTTAACCTCTCCACTTACAACACATAGTAGTGTGAGAATCTGATTACACAGCAACTTAGATCGATCTCTCTCTCTCTCTCACACACACACACACACACACACACACACACACACACACACACACACACACACACACACACTCTAACAGAAAGGAGGAAAGCAATTTCAAGTAAAAATCTTTATCCTTGATGCGTTGGCAGAGCTGCTCCT
>VUQG01015652.1:15123-26743 GCA_015106755.1 Etia nguti | reverse complement strand
AATCAAAATGTTTGATCAGGAGAAAAACAGATGCGGAAACCGCTGCAGCCCTGTGTCCTCATACAGTGGCACTGCAGAAGAGTTTAAACATTGTTTTGTCTTGAATAAGAAGTGCAGTAAAAGTCAATCCCTGCTGAACAGTTTTAGCATCAAAATATACTTAATTACAGAGTTAAAGTACTCATTCTTATTATTAGCTCAGAATGAATTATTAATTAACATGTGTATCACCTTAATGTTGCAGCTGGTGGTGATTTTAATTACTTATACACTGTTGGGTATCTTTAGCTATAATAATACAGCATATAATATGTTAAAAAGTGCTACTAATACATAAATAAAGTTTTCATATGAATGCCCCCTGATGACAGGATAATTACAGTGTGGGGAATTGATTATCTGACAGCTTGGGGGTGGGGGGTTGTACTTTCAACCTGCAGCTATTGATTGTTTTGGTTACTTTG
The DNA here is from genome assembly GCA_015106755.1 of Etia nguti. Taxonomy (NCBI): domain Eukaryota; kingdom Metazoa; phylum Chordata; class Actinopteri; order Cichliformes; family Cichlidae; genus Etia; species Etia nguti. The sequence continues at coordinate 26,279 of VUQG01015652.1, read as the reverse complement.
GACTTGACACTAACATGTGTGATGTGCTATACATAGAAAACAGCCTCAATATAAAAGAAAAGTGGGAACTTGGATTAAATGTGTCCACTGAGGACAGCGTCCAGGTGGACATGTGTATGAATAGTCACAAAGGTATTAGTAGTAATCTATGGGGAAAAAAATTGATTGGAAGAATAAATTAGGGTTTTTAGGGACCCTCAGGTCTCAGCATCAGATAAAGATTGGAGGAGCTGCAGATTCATTGGGGATCATGTCTTCTGGACCTGTCCAATAATCCAAGTATATTGGCAGTTATTACTATATTCCTATGGTGTTTATACTTCCTCAGAGGTTAACTGTTAACTGGAGGAAAACAACACCACCAACACAAATCCAGTGGATGCATAGACTAATAATTGAGTACATGACATCAAAGGTAACAGTAATTCTGATGTACTTGAATGCTTGCTCAGAGTACTCGAACACTGCATTTTTCATTAGTTTTCATTTTTAGTATTAAAATCTTTTCTTACTTTCAACTAGCTTCTGTGTGAGTTCACATGTTTCACTTTAGTTTTAATTTAGTTTGTTGTAGTTTCTGTATTTGCATCATCCGCTGAATGGAAAAATCCCAAAGAATTATTTCTTGTACAGAAATAATTCAGGAAACACAGCGATCCCATTTTAGTATTTATCATTTATTACTGCTGTTCATGCAACATTTATAGAATAATTATGAAGTTAAATTGAACAAAGTGAGAACTGAAACAGATAAAATTGCCAATATTCTCATTCTCATGTTTTCAGGCTGATGTAATCCAATCAGATGTAATAATACTGTCTAAATTATTAAATTCCACTTCCACTTAGTGCTGTTTGGCCTGCTTTGCCATTTGACTTAAGTGACAGTAATGAGAAAAAGCTAACCTATGAAGACAAGTTTTCAGCAAGTTTAAGATTCCTGATGGAACCTGATAGGCTGAGAAAGGCTGTTCCAAAAAGTGTGATTGCCTCTAGATTTAAAATAAGATTGTGGAACAGTTAAGAGACCACGATCAGATGATCATGCTGTTATAAGGTCTCAGTAGCACTGCTATATATATATAGGACCGTGTTGTAGGGATTTATGTGTTAGTAATAAAATGTAAAAATGGATTCTGAATTTCACTGGAAGTCAATCAAGGGTGGCAAGATTATGGGTGACGCATGAGCACCGCCTAGTTTAGTAGATAATGTCAAAAAAGCAACAGAACAAAAGGTAGTTGGTTTAAAAAAAAGAATGAATAGATATTCTACTACAATAGGTTCATACATAGCAAACAAAACAGCCTGCTTTGAGGACAGTGTTTTTCCACATTCCTGCATATTGTCATTTGGAGCCATCTTTTGCCCACAGTGTTGTGTTCCCTGCATTTTGGGAGCTCCTGATTCTTTTTGATTCTGAGAGCCTGTCATTAGAGCCTTGCATTTTAGGTTAATCTTTGGAGTGGGTTGTCTGTATGTCCATGCTCTAGGTAGTACTTAATTTACTGCTTGTAGAGTTGTTGCTTTAATTTAGCTATTTGTATTTAGAAGTTTAAAGGTGTTTTTTATTTTCTGATGTGCTGTTTGGGCTCTTTATGGTTTGAGCTTTACTGTATTCTTCCATCTGTGAGCCTTTAGTCCTTATTAGTTTTAGTTACTTGTGACTGAGGGTCATATTCAGTTAGTTCCCAGTTTGTGTTTTCATTCACTTCCTCCTTCTCACTGGTCTCTGTGTGTCTTTTGACTTTAAGCGTCCCCCTGCCTTCCTCTTTCTTCATTCATGTCAAGTTAATCTTGTTTCCTGTTTATTTGTGTCTTATTTCCTGTTTTATTTTGGTAGCTGTTGTCTATCCCTTGTCATGTCAGTTTTCCTTTGTTGTGTCGTCTGTGTAGCTGTTTGTATTTCTAGTGAGTTCTGGCTTACCTCCTTGTGTATTCTCGCATTTTGGACTTTATAGTTCTCTATTCTCTTTCTGCATTAAATGCTGACCTTGTGTTTGATTTTCACCTGCTGCTCTTGGATGTGTAAAACTATGAATAGGACATGCAAATCTTCATACAGGCAACTCTTAGATCATAGTTAGAGTTAATAAACATGTGAAACTGGCTTTGTGTTCTACAGTGTCACATACCACAGGTTCTAACTTCTGAATGATGCCATGAATTACAGGCAGGTTAGGGTTCAGTTTTAGACTGATTCCCACCAAGGGGACAGGTAGAATATTTACTTTAATTATTCTGATACATTGGCTATTTGTCAGGGTCAAGATTTAAGAAGTTCAGAAGAGATTTTAATGTACTAACTCAGGCACCAACGCCAACCCCATTGTGGTTGCCTGCTGCTTAGTGCGAATGTACAATGACTGGCTAAACAAAAAGCAGAAATGTGTACATGCTGACATCTGACACATTGATTGCCATCCACCGTGGAAGTTGTTACGGTGGTAAATATGGTATGTGTCCCTTTAGTCATGCCTCTTGAGTCCTCACTTGAAGTCTTGGTTATAGAAAATCTTTTCAAAGCGCGGTCTGAAACCACTGCAGTGAACGAATAATCAGCATTCATCCAAGTCGAGGTTTTTATTCTCTGTATCATGAATAATAATACTGTTAGATAAGAGGAGTTTGAGACACAGACTGCAGGTCATGCTGGCTGTTAGAAAAGCTGCAGGTTTAAGGCACTCTGCCATAGGGTTCACGTTTCAGATCCAGAAGCCATGTCCCTCTTTTATATACAGTCTATGGTTAATTGCATAAGCAAATACTAATAACACAAAAAATTAAAAAAATGCTTAGATGTCATTTTATATGTGTAAAAATAGAAACTGTAAACTATCAAAAATTCACCAGAGGGTGCTAAAATCACTTTTCCTCCTTTGATTTCTCTCATGTTTTTCCTGCAATGAATTAAGATGCAGGAAAAGGTGGAAGAAATCATGGATTCTGGGAATTAAGGAGAGGAGAAAGACGAAGTGAAACTGAGTTACGAGCAGTCTCTATTAAGACTTTTTTTATTTTAGTCTGTGTCTGAGTGTTATGGAAGAACTCGATAATTACAGCGTTCCATTTTTATTGCAGAGTGTTATTAGTGTAGCGCTGCTGGACTGGCATGTTATTCCTGCCTTAGCTGCGTGTGTAAACTGTTTAATAATCTGAGCTGCATAAACAGGCAGCGGCGGGGAGATGGGTCTGACCAGCAGCGCATACAAACACACTAATAAATCAGATGATGAATTTTTCATCCCGTGTCGTCCAGCATTATGAGTCAGCGAACGGAGCGACGGGGGATACACGTGGACCAATCAGACCTGCTGTGCAAAAAAGGATGCGGTTACTATGGCAACGCAGCCTGGCAGGGCCTGTGCTCCAAGTGCTGGAGGGAGGAGTACCAGCGGGTACGGCAGAAACAGATCCAAGATGACTGGGCACTGGCAGAAAAGTAAGACCTTTAGCAGCTATTCCTCAAATGTCTCCAGAGGAAAGCAAAGTGTGAGAGAGGCTAAAAGTAGAAAGACAGAACAATGTGCTAAATAGCTCCATTAATGAATGAAGCACTTTATAAATCACCAGGTGCATTCAATTGAAAAGAAACAGACATGCTCATTGTAAGCTTATCGTTTCCCCTCTGATCAACTTTGCTTGGTTCCAGGCTGCAACGAGAGGAGGAGGCAGCGTATGCCAGTAGTCACGGCGTGCAGACTCAGTCCACAGCGCCCCCGCAGGCCGGGCATGCCTCGCTTGGTCCCTTCTCCAAGTTTGAGGAGAAGAAAACCAACGAAAAGACTCGGAAAGTGACCACCGTCAAGAAGTTCTTCAGCCCTTCATCACGAACTGCTTCTAAAAAAGGTATCACATTCATTAACATCAATGTGTGTGCACTTGGTGTGCTTTGTGAGTGTTTTGTTGATCGACTCGCAGCTGCATGCTTCAGCTTGAAATAGTCAGGGGCTGGGATTAGGTGTATATTGGCGTTAGCGTCTTACCACGTCCTGTTTTTTTTAGTGGGACTAATGCCAATAATAAGCAACTGCAGGAGGTTGTAACTTTACTGTTTTTTTAAGGTGGAAGGTTGTGGTGATAACAGCTCTGCAAATGAGGATGGTTACTGATGATAAGTCATCAGTTAAAATCAGGAATATGGTGGTTTAATATACAACTGGAGGTCCCAAGAGAAATTAAGACTTCGGGAAGCACATGCTGATTTTAGAAAGTGGTTTCTGTCCAAAGAACAACATCTGTATTCTTCCCCTGTCATCAGAGCACCCAGCTGCTGGTCACATTAAAAAATGGCTTAGTTTGCATAAGTTAACCACCACTGCTTTGGCTGCCAAAGCTGAGGAGAATTGCTGTTTTTCTCAGTCCATTCAGTTAAAACAACCTGAAAGTAATATTCAGATGTTTATAGCTTTCCTTTGTTTTTAAATCTTAAGCCATCGCAGACAGTGATAGGTCGAAACAGATGTTGTTGTTCTAGGGGTATCGTGCAATTGTTGGTCAGAGGATAACAACAACTGAAGTTCAAACCAAGCATCAGAATGAGGAAGAAAGGTGATTTAAAAGATTTTAAACTTGGGATGGTTGTTGGTACTAGATGAGCCAGTATTTCAGGCTCTGCTGATCTGCTGTGATTTTCCCATCCATTCATAATTTAATCTGTTGGTAGCAAGGTGTACCTAATACAGTGTTCAGTAAGTAAGTGTCCTGAGATCCTCTGATGATGTAAGGGGGGGGAGGGGGCGATTCCTCCATCCACACTTAACGCTGCACAGCATTTGTAATAACTTGTAACAAATGACAAAAACATTTTTTGCTGTTTTGCTGTGAAAATTAAAAATTTCACTCCGAACAGGTAATTCTTGCAATTATTTTGTGGCATGACAGCTGTGTAGGGAGTTATGTGTCCTATGATGAAAGTAAATAATACACGTTTATCTGAAGTACCTAAATATATACACCCACTGGGGGGAGAATTTTTTTTTCTTTTAAATGTGATTTTTTTTTTCCTAACTAGAAACCCAAGAAGGTAAAACCAGTCCATCCATCAGCCGCCACGCCAGCTTTGATACGGACCAAGTGTCCAAAGACTTTGTGGACTTCCTGAAAAACCTCCAGAAGCCCGGCCGGGAGATCCACAAGCAGTGCCGAGTCTTCCTTGTGAACATGTCGAGCAAGAAGGTGCGACGTACTCTGACGCTCAGTAACTTAATGACACCAGTCGTTTACTTTTGAATTTTCCATGACTTTCCACACGAAGAACCTTCTATGGTCTTTTTTCAACAGGACCTGGGTGCCGATGAGCTGTCAGAGTGCGTCCAAGATTTCTACCAGAACTTGGCCGACCGCCTAATGACTCACTTTAAAGGTAGGATTGCAGAAGTTGCAACTTTACCTCAAGTATTTACAACAATCATTAAGACGTTCTCAACTCAAACAGTCTGAGGAGCCACTAGATGGCAGCACAAGCAGTATTTTATACGCTCTAATGTGCCTTTGTTCACCAGGCTCCTCTGAGTCTGTGGAGCAGGTGATGGACCAAGTGGAAAAGTACATCATGACTCGTCTGTACAAGAGCGTTTTCTGTCCAGAAACCACTGATGACGAGAGAAAGGACTTGGCCACGCAGAACAGGATAAGGTGGGCCTTCCTGGACTCAACAACTCAGCACAGCCTGATGTTTTCAGAATATAATATTTTATGTTATATTGTCATTTCTGTGGAGTTTGCTGACTGTAGCATTAGATTTTGTGCAAACATGGGTTTTTTTTGTGTAAGCTGTGTGTGTGCCCGGTGAATAGAAAGCCTCAGTGCACAGCACTCGCCTTTAATCTTCATCCGCCTGTGAAAACTTCAGTCTGAATGCTTTCTGAGTCTGTGCAGTTGATTACACAATAGCCATTTTTAGCTGTGTTTTTCTTACATGTGAAAGCACAGTGGCAGCTGCTGACTGCACGTGTCTGATGTGTTTGTCACCCTGCAGCGAAGTGACTGTAACAAATGTGTATGATTACATCATATGCAGACACACAAAATACAAAAAATAAGGGTGTCAGGCTTACGTGAATGAACACAATGTTGTATGCCTTTTTTTTTCTCTGATTCTGATTCTCTGTTTTGCAGGGCTTTACACTGGGTGACCATCCAGATGCTCTGTGTGTCCATGGATGAAGAAATTCCTGAAGTCTCTGAGAATGTGGTGAAAGCGATAACAGGTCAGCGAGTGCTCAGACGTGCTGTGTGATTGCATTTGATCCTAGCATTGCTGTCGTTTTGGAGTCTTGTCGTGAACTTCACCGAGACCAAGATCTGAGTTAAAAAAGAGTGAATATTTGACCCCATCAGATAAACGATTGCTCATGAGTATCACTGCTGTCCTTGCTTGTTTCTGCCACACACAATCTGTCCACATAAAAACTGTTTTTGGGGAGTTAAAAATCCAAGTGAAATTGTACAGAAAATGGTTACCAAAAAACACTGAAACCACACGCTCCCTGGGTGCTGGAATTCATGTGGACATCTGTCACCCACCTGGTACCTGTTGTTGGAAACCCAGAAATGGCTCGGTGTCTGTGAAGGTTCTCAGTCATCCAGGTCATCGTAGTCTAAAGAGCTTGGAAAGAAAAGCGCCTGGACCTCTTCCCGCTGTGAAACCTAGCTCCACCCTATCATGTGATTTCCTGAGGTCAAAAGGCCCAGGATGTGAGTGGGACGTTAAGGCGTCTGGGAAAGGATCTCAAAACTGGATTAACAGGACAAGACTCGTCTGTCCATCTGCATCTAAAGGATAAAAGGACGCCAATGTTCACATTTTGGACGGAGAAGACAGATGGTTTGAAAGAGGAGTGAAAGAAGCCATCTATGTCCACTGTGAACGACCATCTTTGAACAGAGGCGGTGGCTTACGACACCAACTGTCTGCCATCTATAATCCAGTTTTGAAATCCTTTCCCAGACGCATTAACGCCCACTCACATCCTGGGCCTTTTGACCTCAGGAAATCACATGAAAGGGTGGGGCTAGGTTTAACAATGAGTTTACCCGAAACCTTGGCTGAATGTGACCTACACCCGTTTTCACACCTTGACCCGTGCAATTAGGTAGAGGATCAACAAGGGGGGTTCATGACCCCCTTGGGGGACACTCCCCTAGGACTTAAATCTGGGACTCTCCATGATTTGACCTTAGAACTGAAGAAGCTTCTCAGATGAGAGGTGAAACGTCTTCAAGCAATTAAAGAAGTCCAGACGCTTTTCTTTCCAAGCTCTTTAGACTAGAAATGGCTCCCAACCCTTTAAAGACAGTGGCCTGCCCAAGAAGGATAATATACCCCACCATTCTGCAGAAAAATACTGAGGAACAGCTCGAGAAACACAATGAAGAACTTCCAAGCTCCCAGAATCGCAATCCATCCATCTCCAGAAGTGAAGAATGAATGAATTCACCTGAATATGGGCCATCTCTCCTGTAGACTTACCAGCCACGGGAGGGGCTGTAGGGATCCGTTGCAGTCGAAGGCAAAGGCCTTGGCGGTCTGAAACCCCGCTACTGAAAGTGATTGAAAATGTGAAATAGAACCCAAAACTAAAAACTGCAGTTCTTCTGATGGCCACTTGACGCTGGCCTCATGTTAGACTCCCATGTTAAAATCAGAAAGTTAACAGCATTAAAAACAGCCAGCTACAAAACATGGCTTTGACCTCTGTGAATTATTTGCCTTTTTATAACGTCTCTATAACATCACATACAGATGTGCCAGCAGTCCATGAGGGTTCACCTTCACTGCTTAGACTCGCTTAAATTTAGTTTGACTCATTTACTCCATTTATGAGTCTTTTAATAGAATTGTATGTGATGCAGCACGGGAAAAGGCGCAGACTGAGAAATCCTGACTGTGCACATCTTTACTTCAATGTCTGCAAATATTTATCAAAATTATGTCAGAAAATGTAGTTTATTGAACATTTTAACCATTTCTGTTGTTTAAACTCAGAATAAACAACATTTTGTCCCGCTCAGCGCAGCCACACACACCTAGAAGGGCGATGGGGCCAGTAAAACTTGCCCCCTTTAATGATGCTGGCGACCTTTCCATCCATGAGGCGATAACGCTGTGTGGATTGCAATTGATTGGCTGTTCTTGTAAACCTAGTGGAGTTTTTATCTGAAGTTTAATCATTTACTAAACCTCAATAATCCAAAGAACAGAGACAGTTTGACACAGTTAAATTAAGCCTATCAGCCACTGCCTATCTACAGGGTCCTGACCCACACACGGGGCCCAACGTGTGTGTCGTATGTAGCCACAGGACACCTCCTGATGGTTTTTGTAGCCCAGAGGGGACATAGGCTGTTTCAGGCAGGTGTTCTTAATGTTGTGGAAAAACAATGTATATCTGCTCTTTGTTCTATGTTCTCCTTTGAGAAATAAGCAGCCTTTTGTTTGCCTTTGAAGAGGTTTTTCTTGTCTTTGTAGTCTTTAAAACTGAGCTGTATGGCTTTCAAACATTCGCTCCATCCATCCTTCATGTGTAGAAATGAGCTTAACTTGCTAATGGATTTGATCTGGCAGCGCCATGCGACGTCTGGTGCTGCAGATGGTGAAGACAGACGCTCTGCTGTGAATATATAATGTTCTTTAAGTGCCAGGATGGAAATAAGTCATTTGTAAATCATCCTAATATATTTTACCTCCAGAGCAGAACAAAACAGTTTTACTTAATAAACGTACCACCTGATTAGCTCTTTGTTTCAGCCTTCATGAGCGAATCTTGGTCTGTTCCAGATATCATTGAGATGGACTCGAAGAGGGTTCCTCGGGACAAACTGGCCTGCATCACACGCTGCAGTAAACACATCTTCAGCGCTATTAGGATCACCAAGAAGGAGCCGGCGTCCGCCGACGACTTTCTCCCCGCGCTCATTTACATCGTGTTGAAGGCTAATCCTCCACGACTTCAGTCCAACATCCAGTACATCACCCGATTCTGCAACCCCAGCAGGCTGATGACCGGAGAGGATGGATACTACTTTACCAACCTGGTCTGTTTTTCTTTCTTTTTGTCCTACTTCAAAGCCTGTTTGAGCTGGTGACCTGTGGTCCAATGAGGGTTTTCTGTCTAGTAGTTTAACATGTCTCACCTGTAATAGTGTTTCTCCTGCCTCACGAACAGATTTTGAGGGGTGATTGTTCATGTGAGGACTATGACGTCATGCACGGGAAAGGCAATGAGTCTGTGCTGCTTTACTTGAAAGAATTCAGTGCATTGAGTAAATGAAACCCAAACTAACCGAAAATGCACAGAGAAAAAAAGTTTAGTTGTAGTGTCGGTAATTTACTTCCAGGATTCATTATAAGGAATCGATTTTTGTTGTTTTTACATAAGAAGTGTGTTTGCTTCAGGCGGCAGAAAAGCTGATTTAATGTATTTTTGTATACTTACGGTAAGCTAAATTGGCAAACATTATGGATGAACATTTCTGGTCAAAGCTTCTAAAATGTGACAAATTTCTGCTTCTTCCTGTTGGATTTTATTGTGAACAGATTAATTATTTATTTGTAGTTTTTACTCGTGTGTCTGAAAGTTACATTTGGAGGATTCTCTGAGATTTCACAGTAAAAATTGATGAATCCAGATAAAGAAAAGTGAAATAAGTATTGTGTTATAATTGTAAAGTCAGAGTAAAGATTTCAGTGGTTATTTAACAGGCAACACATGTTAACAAACATCAATACATCAATCGTCCCAGGGCGATTAACAGAAATTTATAATAAAAACACATGGAAATATATGACAAAAACAAATAGACATAAACATAAGACCACTGTTCAAGATGTGCCTTAAATGCTGGGAATGAGGAGCGCTTCTTTATTGCCTTTGTTGAGCTATTCGTGCACTTAGTTCCCTTTACTGACGGCACAGTTTGTCCAAATGTAATTAAACCCCCTAATGAATAATATCCAAATATATGTGGGTGTTTCGAGTATTTAATGAGTGTTATGTCATAGACAAATACGTTTTCAGATCTGGAGGGCTTTAACATCTCTGTCTGCTTTTTTTTTCTTTTAAAGAAACAAGAAAAAACCTTACATAATGCTGCCAGTTTTAGAGGCGCTGATAGGTACAATCGCATGGCCTTCAGACAGAGCCACACAAGCTCTTCCTCACTAAGCTAAGCTGAGCAAGATATACACTCAAAGGCCACTTTATCAGTTATACTTTGCTAGGATCCCATTCTTGCATCTTCAAGGCACAGTAGGCACAATCCAAGCGTTACAGCAGAAATCGAGACTCATCAGACCAGCCAACGTTTTTCCAATCTTCTGTTGTTCAATTTTGGTGATCCTGTGTGAATTGTAGCCTCAGTTTTCTGTTCTTAGCTGATAGGACCGACACCCGGTGTGGTCTTCTGCTGCTGTAGCCCATCTGCTTCAAGGTTTGATGTGCTGTACATTTAAAGATGCTCTTCTGCACATCTTGGTTGTAACGAGTAGGTTTTTTATGTTACTGTTGCCTTCTTAACAGCTCAAAGGAGTTGGGTCATTCTCCTCTGACCTCTGGTTTCCTCATTTTCTCCCAGAGAACTGACTGCTTTCTTTTGGCTATGTGGGAAAATCCCAGCAGATAAGCTGTTACTGAAATATTCGGGCAAACGACCGTGCCACGTTCAGTTTCTCTTATGTCATGTTTTGTCCTTATTCTGATGCTCGGCAGGTCGACTTCATGCCTAAATGCACTGAGTTGATACCATGTGATTGGCCGATTACATATTTGCATTAACGAGTGGTTGAACAGGTGTATCTGATATAGTGGCCGGTGAGTATATTTCTGAGTTGGTTGCTTTTATTTAACTATTTTCACATGTGTTTTAAACCTGCATCCTAACAGGCTTTAAATGAGGCCTGGAGAGACGTTTATGTGAATCTTTAGACAAGCATAATTGTCACTTCATGGCACTCTGTTTCCCAAAATGTTGGACTAACCCTTTTAACATAAGGCCATCTGGCTCTCTGTGACTCAGTTTGACGTGCTGTCAGAAAATCATCCATGATTTTCAGTTGGTGTTTTTTTTTTTTTTTTTTTTTTTTTTTTTTTTTTTTTTTTTTTTTTTTTTTTTTTTTTTTTTTTTTTTTTTTTTTTGTTTTTTTCGTTTTTTTT
>VUQG01015652.1:0-15103 GCA_015106755.1 Etia nguti | reverse complement strand
AAGGGGAGGGGTGCACACCAGCAGTTTTCTTTTCTTGTTTTTTGGGGGGTTTTTTTGTTTGTTTTTGTTTTTGTTTTGTTTTGTTTTTTTTTTTTTTTTTTTTTGTTTTTTTTTTTTTTTTTTTTTTTTTTTATGTAATTAATTAATTTTTATTTTTTAGTGCTGTGCAGCTGCCTTCATCGAGAAGTTGGACGCTCAGTCTCTCAATCTTTCCCCGGAGGAGTTTGAGCGTTACATGTCGGGCCAAGCTTCGCCAAGATGCAGCAGCGCAGAGGGCGAGTGGCCCCACACCGGTCCAGGAGCTGGCGTGGCTGCCACCAACCCTGTCCTGGCCCAGCTCAACCACAATCTGGAGCAGCTGTCGAGCATCAGCAGCCGGCAGGAGAAGGTGATGGAGGCTGCTCAGAGCCTCCAGGCTGACCTGCTCTCCTGGACCGAGAGCATCCAACGGGAGGTGAACGACATCCTGGAAAAATATCCGCTGACCTGCACAGTTTCTGCCATTGATGCCAACAACATAGACAATGACAACCTGCCACCGCCGCTGACCCCCCAGGTGTTCGCAGGGTAGTAAAGTTAGCAAAGGGAGAAGAAGCATTTCACATGCCATGAAGGTACTTTTACTTTGAAAATGGGAGTTTGACAGTAGCTTCTGCACCTTAAATTTAAAACCAACATATAAAATTTCACAGTGAAGTCATTTCAGTCAGAAAAAGGAAGAGAGAGGGGTGAGCTACAGGGAGAAGTTGCTTTTATGTGATTATTATTATTATTATAACTGTAACTATAAAAATACACTCCACGTACAATTGTTAACAAGTGATGCACAAGCTATGGAACATTTCTTTTAGTATAAGTTTGTTGTATTTTGGGGGCGTTTTACATGGAAGTTTATGAGGACAGTCTCCATTTATGAGACTGCCTCATGTGGCCATTTATGGAACTGCAGGAACCATTTTTTGGCAGCTCAGTTTGGCTTTTAGCCATCGAGGTTTCTGCAGTTATGTTGCACAATTCACTTTTATTCAACACCAAATGGACAAAAAAATTTTAAACAACAACAACAAATTTTTAAAACAAAACTTAGTAAGTTCAACCAAAAAAGGTATGGTCAATGGTCAAAAAATTACAAAGTTAAGAGGAAAAAATGGCTAATTTCTCAGAAATAAATGGTCAAATTACAATGAAAAATTGAAAGTACATCAATAAAAAAACTGAGAAGTTTTTAAGAAAGACATTCATGAGAAAAAATGGAAAGGCTTGCGATGAAAAAGTGGCAAATTTGCTGTAAAAATCTTTATGAAAAAAAAACAAAAAGGTAATTTTGTAACAAAAAACCAACAAATTTATGAGAAAGAAATGGCAAAAATATAGCACATATTAAACTGGCCAGCTGCTATTTTCCCTAAAACTTGTCACTATTGTGTCCAAACATAACAGGCAGATGATGCTGTTTTTGTTGGTGTGGAAGTGGAAACATCTGCAGGTCTGCAGATTAACGTTTTAGTCTGAGGACAGTTTCACGTTTCTCATTTTGCGGAGAAAAAAAAAATTCAGGTCTTACACATTTATAACACAGAACCGCTCACAATTATCCCGCAAGCATGAATTTAACTTGAATACACACTTCAGGTTTTGTGTAGTTTATGTTTCAGTGTTGTACTGTGTGGGTTTGTGTTTGGTTTTTTTTGAAGATTTACAGTGTTTTGTCTGGCTTTCTGCATCACATACTGGCCTCTGTAACAAACCATTGCAAAAATAAGCATGTTACATGATAAAAATACTATTACTAATGTATTTTAGATATTAATTTTTTTCAAATCTCATTTTGTGTACTGTATATTGTTAAAACAGTCCGGTGTCTGCCAATTTAAACCACTCCTGGTCCTGTTTCTGTGTTTATTTATTGACCGAGGATCTTTTAAGTACTGTCAAATTCAATAACATTGCTAGTCGCTGAAATAAAAGCAAAGGGATCGTATAAAAGCCTATAAAATGTGTGATTACTGTAAATTTACTCAGCTGCAAAAAGCACCTCCATTTGCCACGTGTGGCTTGTTTAAACCTGAGTAGCAACTGCTTGATCTTGAAAAGGTTTTTGCTGTATATTTCTTTTTCTCTGTGCCACAGAGCTCTAATATTGGAGCGACATGTTCAGGCAATAGTAGCAGCGCCAGATGTGTATTAATCCACAGCTGAAACTAGTCCCATGCGATTTCACTATTCACTCTAAGCTACAGTGCCCAGCTATTTCATATAAATTTTATATGTTTGTGATTTAAAAAAAAATAGATTTATGCCTTAAGGTGTAATTGAAGTATTTTGAGTGCATATGAAAAATAATGAAATCTGTTGAATTGAAATGAGAAAACAATGTGTGATGAGCCAGACTTGTGAAGTCTGCTACTTTAACTTTAACTGATACTTAACTAAAGTTTTAAGTAAATTAAAGTGAAATCTTCAGATGAATTACATATGAAAAAAATTAACACAGTTAATACCAGTTAAAGATTGGAGTGATGGATGATGTTGGGTTTTTTTTGTTGTTGTTATTTTTGTTTTTTTTCTGAGTGGAATAAAGAAAACAACAACAAAAAATGTTTTGGTCTTGTTCCTTATTCCAGGGTTGTCAAACATATGGACCAGGGACCATGACAGGCCCACCAAAGGGTCAAGTCTGGCTCACTGGGTGACTTTGAAAAAAAAAATTTTAATCGGTGAAGAAATTTTGACTTTTAATGTTATTTGTTGTAAATAATAGGACATAAAATGAGAGCTGGAAGTGTTAATGAATTCTGAGCTAGAGGTTTAAATCATTGTTAGTTTTACAGCCGTCCTACTGACAAAGACCTCACCAATGGTGTGTACACAAAAATGTATTTAAGCATCAACCCTGTCAAGACTGAACCATTAAATAATAACAAAAAATTTTTTTTTAAAATCTGGAGTGTTTATTGAACAATTTGGCAATTTAGAAACAAAAGAAACGTCAATTCAAATTTTTTATCATTTTGGCCAAATCCAGCTATTTTTGTGCAGTTAATTCAGATTTATCAGAGATTTCCTTTACAGAGGTCTCATGTATCAGAGATCAGGGTTTAAGGTTTTTTTCCCCCCAAGTATTAGTAATGCATAAAATAACACAAAACCCCTTTTTATATCACTATACAACAATGCTGGGGATTTAGTTTTTCCAGTGGAGCTGAACACATTTCTGTTCAACAGTAATTTTATCTCTTCATATCTCTTCATGGGTGCAGCCCTCCACAGCAGTCTCTGTTTCTGTGGCCTCTGCTAGATGAACGGTTAAATGCCAGAAAATGTACGTAACGAGCTGCCAGTGTCAGTATGTGTGGTTAAAAAAAACAGGCTGTCCATCATCAGGTAAAGGGAAAAACTTATTAGGAAAAAACAAGAATGAGTTTAACACACCAGAATTTATTCATGTAGTCTGTGGACAGGAGCAGAAATAGGTACACCTCCTTATCTGCTCCTTAATGCAAATATCTAATCAGCCAATCACACGGCAGCAACTCAGTGCTTTTTTGTAGTCATGGTCAGAATTAAAGCTGCAGTACACAGAACTAAACAAGTGGAAAAATAATAATTTAACCATGAAATATGAACCTAAAATATGAATTCAAAATAAAATTACATTTCTCATTATTTTTACTTTAATATTCCAAAATCAAAAGCGTTTACCTAAATTACCTAAATCTACATCTACAAATCATTTAACCGTCTCAGGACAGTCAAATCTTATGTTTTGTTGCCAGTTTGTGGTCAAAGTCAGCTTTTTCCAAATGCGCAGGTGAACAGATGTATGCCAAAAGAAGGAAAAGTTTAATAGCCGGGTGTATAACTTCCTGTTTAGCATGTTTTTTGGAAGACCTTCCAGTGATGTTTACCTTCGCTCTCCTTTGCTGCAGGGAAAATTATCAGCAGGGTTTAAATCTGGAGTCTGAAGTGGTCACTTTATTTAAGACTGAGGCTGATAAAAGCTTTGGTTGCACCTCGGTGTGGCTGGGGGGTGGGTGTCACTGTCTTGTTGCAGGATGAAGGTCCTGCCAAAATAATCTTTACACTTCTAAACAACACCTGCTGCTCCCCCCTGCCGTCATCTGTTCCTCTGTCAGTGAGAATGAATTATCCGAGTCTGCCGAGGACGACGGTGATTGCTGCTGTGTGCTTCACTGAGGAGCGGGAATGGTTTGAGTCAAGGGCACTTTGTGGTTTTCTTCACACTGCTGGCTTTCCCTGACTTTGGCAAAGGTTGGATTTATGCTCTCATCTGTCTCATAACTTTGCTTCAAGGCCATTTTTGGGTGCACAACACAAACTTTTTCATTCTGACTCTCCACGTTTTTGCGAGCTGTTGATTGCCGTGCTGTCACACTTGTTTTGCGGTTCTTCTTCAAAGCCTGGAGGATACAGTTTATTTTGAAGTCCATCACTAGTTTCTTTTCTCTGTTTTCTGAGCTAGATGTCAATCCTTTACTTTTTGTTTCCTCTTCTTACAGATAAGTTGTTTTTCTGTCATGTTCAGCTCTTTGGTCTTTGTGCAGCCTCCTGGCTCCAACTGATGAAAGATGTGAAATAATGAAACGAAGGCTGGACACCCACTGCTCTCACCTGCTGTGAAGAACTGGTTCAAAAGGAAACACCTGGGCAGCGAGTTACACCTGCCACTGTGTTGCTTACTAACTTTTGCACATCTGAAAAAGACTCCAGCCTCTACTTTTGCTGGTTTGATCTCAGATTTAAAAGCCTGAAAGTACTAAAATCAACTAATTTTGCTGTACTGTTTACACACTTTTGAAGTGCTGTGACAGGGGCATTTCATATTTCATTTGATCTTCTGACAAGTCACAAACTAACAGAGATTAACCAAGAAAATAATGAAGATGATCGTTTACTCATGTTGATACCTTACTTTTGTTTGTGCTAACCATTAGATTATCTTAGTAAATTAATAAATGCTTTATTTTCTGGATATATATTTATGAGATAAAAGGGACACATGTTACAATGATGCAGGCTTTAGTTGTGGGTTAACAAACTCACACTGAAACTTATCCAATTGCAGGTGTGCAAAAAAGCAGTCTGTGGACTGATGTGCTACATTAATGGACATGGCTACTGCAATGTCAACCAGTGGCTTGTGGAAGCCATGAGTTCACCATTTTGTTTGTAACCATCTGCGTTTTGGGAGGACAGACTCACAAGTGTGACGTGCATCTGACTGGCGTGGACCCATGTTTGCCTTTTATATGGTAGTCTATAAAGTTGCTGCTTGATTTTAATTTATAAGAAACACCAAATTTTATGAGTTATTCAGTTTTATGTGCAAATTTAAGAATTCATAAACTAATAGGAAAAGCAGACAGATTAAAAGAAAAAAAGGTGTCCTGAAGGTATGTCAGTAGATACTGGATTTGAGTAAAAGTGTTACAAAAACCACATCTCACCAAATGCATAATAAGCAACTTACTGTTTATTTATTGATACTTTTAGGTGACAGGTGAGTTATTTCTGGAGACTCAAACAGCCACTAACCTTCATCAGAAGACTCCAGTGTGCAAAAGTGACAAAATGCAGTTTTTAAAGGGCCATTGTCAGAAGTCAGTCAGCTGTAAACAGCAAGTCATGGCTTCGTGTAGTACTACTTTAAACAAACACTTATCATTTGGGGAAGAATCTTTCATTGGTTTAAACTAGAGTTTGCATCCATTGAACTGTATGTTTTCCTTATAATAATGATAATAATAATTATAATTATAATATCATCATACAGTATATACAGAATACAAGATAAATCAACTGCAGATAATGTTTATACATGCTTATATATTCCTGAAAAACAAATAATGAAAGCTTTATACATACAGTAAGGCAGAGAATATATACAGAACTAACCTAAAGGAAGTAGTATCAAACATGTGTCAAATATTCACACTGCAACAAAACAAAGAATTTAAAACATTTTGTAGTATATACAAAAATACTTAGCAAATGCCCCTAGGAATATCTTAATAGAAAAAATAATAGGAATCTTGTCAGGAGGACATCACAATATATTTGAAACATGCACTTGCCGCAGTGGGTTTTCACTCCAGCGGTGGGCCACATGTCTACGTGTTTTCTCGTTTTTGGGGTAAATGTAAATCACTGAGAAAAAAGCGGTTCGTGGTGCAGGGGTACTTGGTCTACTGTGCTCATTGGTCCTCATTGGGTGGCCTTCCTCGGTGGGAGACCTACAGTACAGTCCATTAATCTCATTTCGACCTCACGCTTGCCTCTTGCCACACTCGCTACACTTTGGACTCACTCTCTAAATTGGCAATGTCCCCGTTCCTCTCTGTCTTCTCGGTCTTCCCCTGGTCGTCCAGGTTGGTTTTGGTCTCCTGACCCTCCTGTTCAGACTCGGGCAGCCCCTGCTGGCTCAGCTTGCTAGCCAGCGACCAAGTTAGGGGCAAGCGGGCGCGGTTGGCCATATCAGCGAGCTCTTTGGCACTGCAGGTGGGTGTGTCAGTTTCGTAGATGTCGTGAAAGCTGTTGTAGTCCACTTCGTAGAAGCCGTCCTCCAGCGTCAGGACGGGCGTGAAGCGGTAGCCCCACTTGATCTCACTGCTGACGTAGGAGCTCCTTGCCTGGCAGGTCATACCTGGAGAGACAAAACAAAGAAAACCATTAGAAACTGTGGAACTAGTGTAGTCTTAGCAATCTTTAGTCAAAATAGGAGTCCTAGTCTATTTGCAGTAATTTATCTTTGGCTGTAAGGCGCCAAAGAGCAGCAAGAGATACAGAAAAAGTAGCATAAAATGCAGGGGTGGAGGTGGGTTGCAAAGCAGCTTCCAGGGGCAGCAGCAACTTTATGTAGGCTAAAGCAGCTTAAATAGCACGCCCCATTAGAGAACTGTCAGTACGAGGTACAGAGCATATAGACTGGTATCATTGTCCTTTTGTATGATCCAATTTCTGCCAATTTTTAGCTGTTGGAGAGGCTGTTCTCGAATATTTATACAGACGCAGTGACTTTAATCATCCCTCCACCACCCTGCTTCATAGGTTTGAGTGTTTGTGCTGACAAGCGGTGTCATCTGTCCAAAGGGGTGTTCAGTTGTGGTTTTGCAAACCTAAGCTGTGCTGCCATGTTCTTTTAGAGAGAGGAGGGTTCCTCCTGGTAACCCTTCCAAACCAGCCATTCGTTGTCTTTTGCCAATCGTACTGTCATGAACTTTAACACTGAACGTGCTGGTCACTCCTGAAAAGATTGTGGCACACCTGGATGCTCCACAGCAGCAAACTGCCAGAACATTTGGTTTTATAGAGGGGCTCACACTTCCTGATGATCACTTAACCAAGTAGATTTATATATATATATGGGTTTTTTTGTTGTTGGTGTTTTGTTTTACAGTTTTGCAAATTGGCACCATTTAGTTTGCTGTAACAGCAACTATCACAAATAACTGGATTATTTTGATACTGAAGAGAATTTAAAAAAATGTGACAATTCTCAGGCAACGTCGGCAGCTATAAGCAGGATCTTTTTTCTATAAACACTCAGCAGATTTATAGCAGGTTATTTGTGACAAACAGCAGGAATAATGATATCCTCGGAAAGTGTAAATTACTCAGGGAAAAGGTGTGATTTTTTTTCCTTCCCTCCCTCTGTCCTCTGTCATCACTCCCAGGGTCCCGTGGGGGTCTTCACAGCTCAGAAGCAATAGTAGATTTATCCTGAAGCCTCCCCGAGGCTCCTGTCATCACCCTGCGTCACCATCCCCATCTGCCAGATGCTGCTCACACATTTTATCTTCCACAAACAACCCATTTGCTTCCCTTTGAATTGCTGTAATCAAGTGCATTTTAAGTGCTATAATTCCCTCTGTATTACAACTACAGTAACTAACTTTCTGTTATTTTTAAAGCTCCTGTCCCTTTCACCTTATGCTTGCATCCTATCTTCAAAAAATCAAAGCAAGAAGTGACAGCATATCCCAGTTCCCTGCTTTGTTGGGCAGAAGAATGATTTCTGAAAAATGTGCATTGGTGGCATTTGTTTTCTCCTGTTTGAGCTGTTGTAGCGACGTGCTAACGATGGTACTAGCAGGTAGAGTTGGATTTAAATGAGGCTTATCCCTAAACGTTCCCCTGGATGTACAGGCGTGTTGTTGTAATCTTTACAGCGTCGTTACTGCAGGTGATTTAAACACACTTCCTCCATGGTTAGTTAACTGTAACCAGGAGTGGGTCTTAATCACTTTCCAGCAGCGTTTACTTGTGTTTTCATATTCATCAGTGAGCACTTTGGCTCAGCTGTCTGCAGGAAACAGAGTCCTCTGTGAGCCTCCAGCAGCTGCTTCAAAACACGTCACACAGCTATTATGTAATTGGTTCTTTTTGTTTCATTGAGTCTGAGAGTGAGACAAATGATCGAACACCAGTTCAGAATTCAGGCATCTCAGCAACCGTCTCATCTAACATGGTGATGCGAATCATTTCAAGTGATTTTTGGGTTGGTGACGCAAATCGTTGGTATCTCCCTCATATCTCCTGCTGCCCATCCAGATGTTTTGGTCATCCTGCTCTCGGCTATGCAGCTGTGCTCTGCAGAGGCTCTCATCTTATCAAATCTCACTCTAACGCTTTACATCTGTCTTTATATACATCTCCATCCCGGGGACATTCTTTAAGATAGACGATGATGATGTGTGTCTGAATTGAAAACACAGTGTAATAAAAAAGAGTTACATCAATTGTGTTATGACTGTTGAGGCATGACTGAAAAGAAACTTAATTGGGACACATTTTAAAGTATACCAAGTGAATTCGATGGCTCAGCTAGGATATTACAGTTCATCATTTCTTAATTATAACATTCTACAGTGGTGTTTAAAGGAAATTGAAGGTAACAAAAGGAACAGAGCAGTAGAAGTGGGGAATAATATGAGAAAAAAGATTAATGCTGGACATATAAAAAATTGTGTTGCACCTCCTGTTTACATGGAGGTGTGGTGTGATGAGCTTAATTAAGCCTTAAATAATATTGCAAAAAGAAATTTTTTGCACGTCACATAAAAACCGACCACATGGAGACCAAAAGATGGATAAATGCCTCTGAAATGCGATCTTGAAACCACTGACTATCGCCTGTCTACACTTTAGCATTTTACTGGCTTTATATTAGAGTTTTCTGCATTAGTAAACAACGAGTGGCAAGTGGAACAGGAAGTCTTGTCCCAGTTATCTCCTGCCACCCTAAAATTATCCGAGGCTGTCGTCAGGCTTACTGATGGGTTCCCAGATTGACCCTGTGGGAGACATGTGTGCACCCTTTTTCAGTGGAAATCCCTTCAAAATAGGATTCAAATACAAACCTCACGTTGGTGCTAGAAGAAGAATCAGTGAAACTTAAAAAGTCAGTGACTTAAAAATGAAAGGACACTAGTAAATTAAAGCTGCAGAGTGCAAAGCTATATATGAGTCACCTCCAGTGTCTTAAGGTAAGACGTGGTTCATTGTAAGTCAGCAAGCTCTGACTACAGGTGAGCTTTTGTACTGAAGCCCACTGCGTTCTAGTTTGTATTACAAATCCAACAACAAAACAGTAAGTCCAAGTAAACTTGAAGAGATCAACCTTAAGATGTTTTTTTGATAACCTTCTGAGATATATGAGAAGTTGTGGGCAGATACACTGGTGTTCTCTCAAGATTGGCCATTAATGGCAGATCCAGCTTAATTGCAGCCAGATCACTATTATCAGAAAAGAAAATGGCAGATTTAAGTATTTTAGCAATTAGTATTCATGGATATATACTGAATTCCAGCACAGCTGGTGGCATTGGTCAGGCTTAGCACTGAAAACATATGTTTGTAATCATCTTGTTAAAATTACAAAATTAACTGAGCACTACTCCAGAGATATGGTGAAGCAGTTCTCTGCAATAAATAATGCATTAGAAAGTCATTGTGTGACATTAGATCCACTAAACAGCAATTACTATACACCTTAAACCTCTGAGTTTTTGAATCTGATGACTCACCTGTGGCCTCCACCATCCCCTCGAGGATCACAACAATTTCCAGCTCTTCCTTGGCCAGGTGGGCCTGTGAGATCTCCCAGAAGGGGCTGTTTTGGTTGATCTCATGGCAGATGATTAGTGGCGATACCAGGAAGAGCCTGTCATCTCCTGTGTTGTAACCCACGTTTATATCTGTCTGGTTCAAAGGGATGAACTCCCCCTCCTTGGTCTGCTTAGACTTGATAAGCTTGGCCCTGATTGATGCCTCGACGATGTGCGAGTTTCGGAGGTCTCCAACTCTGAACATCAGGCACAGCCGACCATCTCTCATGGAGATGACCGCATTGGTGGAAAACACTAGTGTCTCAGCCCGTTTCTTGGGCTGCGAGATCTTAACAAACATGCAACCCACCATGAAGGCATTCACGATAGATCCCAGCACTGACTGAACTAAAAGCAGCACTATTCCCTCGGGGCATTTGTCCGTGATCACTCTGTATCCATAACCAATGGTGGTCTCTGTTTCAATGGAGAACAGAAACGCTGATACAAACCCATTGAGGTTATTGACGCACGGAGTCCACTGGCTGTCTGCTATATGGTCCAGATCACCCCGGAGGTAGGCAATAAGCCACCACATGAAGCCAAAGAAGAGCCATGTCACCGTGTACACCAACACAAAGATGAAGAGGTTAAACCTCCATTTGAGATCTACCAGTGTGGTAAAAATGTCTGTCAGATAGCGGTATGTCTCTCGAACGTTTCCGTGATGGACGTTGCACTTTCCATCTTTCTGGACATACCGCTGGATCTTTTTTGCCCGGTCGATTTCTGCCAGGTGTTTCGGCAGGTCCTCTCTGGCCTGCTTTGGCAACTTGGGCTTTCTGATTATTGGGCTCTCCACATCCTGCTCCATGGGGTTTCTCGGTGGATTCAAGCCTGGAAGAGGAAGAACATGGCAGTGATCATGAGTTAGCAAGTGCAGGAACTCTAAGATGGTGGTGACACATCTAGACGGTTGTTCGGGACCTAACTTATTCATATTTCAATACAATCAATACAATGGGTACCTCACTTAGCATTATTTTACTTTAGCTTTAGAGAAGAATATTTGACAGACAAGGAAGAAAAAAAACAAAGTCCACATTTGGAGCGTAAAAGAGCATACCACCTTGGTGTTTTGTAACCACATGTGACAAGTGAATTACAACCATGACTGTCAAACCACATGGCCATTGGCTAACAACTTGTCAATCACATGTCATTAGTCTTTCACCCTGGATAACCTTCCTTTCTGACACATAAAATGGCGAAAATTTACAAAAATGGATTCAGTGTTTTATAGTAATACCCAAAATGAGGTAGCCTGAGGAAGTTGTTCACTGAGGTCCGTTTTCCAATAGATTTTTGTTGAGGTTGTTCAGGTCAAGTTAATAAGGTAATAACTACAGTTCATGAGGGAAAAATTAGTATTCCCCAACCAGATGGCCAAAACTTCCTTGTGATTGCTTTGG
The DNA here is from genome assembly GCA_015106755.1 of Etia nguti. Lineage (NCBI taxonomy): Eukaryota > Metazoa > Chordata > Actinopteri > Cichliformes > Cichlidae > Etia > Etia nguti. Next base: position 3,564 of record VUQG01015652.1, on the reverse strand, counting down.
TAGCTAGCAATCTGCTGCAGTCCTAGTTTGAATTGAAGTGACAGACATGTGTATAAACACTTGCCAAATACGCTCCGAGCTATAGTGAAACTGTAAAAAGGAAATGAAGGTTTTCCTTCCACATATTGGTTGCAATACTGAGGTATAACTTTTACTTTTGAAGGCTTACGTTCTCTCCGTTTCTCATTTGCATTGGAGTTTTTCTAGTTTTACTAGCTAGTAGTTAGCTAGTATTTCCCCACAAAGATGAAAAACCCCCGGCATTGTAGCAACCTGCTAGCAAGCAAAGCAATCACTAGAGGATTTTTGGGGCCACCTTTCCAACAATTTTATGGCAATTTTTCAACTTTTGTGTTAGCTCCTTGGTTTGGTGCGTGCTTGCAATTTGCTGTACCTCTGAATAAATTCATATGTATAACATATGTTTTTCAACAATTCTACAATTATGGAATTACAGCACATGTAATGTTATATGTTAAAATTTAACACGACCAGCATCCTGTTTAGCTAGAAAAAAAACAGCCTCATGATGGAGACCAGGATATAAAGAAGCCATAATAAATTAGACTACAGCACCACCATGTAGCCAACGCTGTCAGGTTAGGCTAATCTTATGGAGGATTTAAAATCTGTACATGAAAACTAACAAAGAAATAAAATTGTATTCTTAAGAACAGTGATGTATATCTTTATTAGTTTATCTTAAATAATTAACCCGTTAAAACTTGAAAGCAAAATAGCTCATTTGGTATCTGTATACTCAAAAAATGTTTTCTTTGCCAGCTGCATAAACTAAAATATATCAAATCGAATGGTTTTTTTTTTTTCAAATAACCATTAATTAAGGAAAATATGCTGGGTATAAACTGAATGTATTCCAATCAAGTAAATTTTATTTGACCAGATTGCATTAACTTTAATGTTTCACATTGTACTTCGATAACAAAATAATGCAGGAAATTGACATGTAATCAAATTACTTAAAGTCAGCATTTTGAGCATAAATAATTTGAGACGTATTTCTTTGTTCTTTTTCAGAAAAAAAATATTATATAACAAATATTTTACAGATGTTTATGTTTGTAATTGGAACTAAAATTTTAAATATATTAAATCTGTCTAATTAAGGTGAAAACAAGATAATATGAGTCTGCACAAGTCATTTTTTTCACACTGGGTTTTTCACCAATCAGCCATCTCCAGTTGTTCCCCCCTTCCCCCCTACAGTTTCGCAGTAATCTGGAGCTGCCACGACTCGCCCAAAACAACATCATCACCGTAACCAATTGTACTTGATGTGTAGCAGTGGTGGTCTATTTTCACGGAGATGTCTGAATTAGTTTGAAAGCATAAACAATTGAAGAGTTATGGTAAGAAGAAGAAAGCTCCTCTGGCTTGGTTGGCGCAGAGGGTTAATTATTTTTTTCATTTGGACATGAATTATCCACGCTGTGACGCCAAATCAAGAGTGGGGCTTTTAATGAAAATGCCACCCGAATAATAAGATTCAGAAACCAAACTAGCTTTGGAAAACACGTCACTCAGTGTGTAGAAATTAGCGTTCCTGATCGTATTTCCGTTGACCTCTGCCCACAAATATTCTAACAACAAATTAAATTAATGCAGATGGACATTTTTGTAATGCATATTTTCTACTCAACAGATTTTATATGGAGCCCCTAAACAACACGTTAATCAGCACTTGTTCTGGAGTTGCTATGCTGTCCCGATTAAATCCCACAAACTGAATTTAAATGTACAGCTTCTGTCATAAATCTGACCCTTAAATGGAGATCCCAACTGCATGTTTTCTTTATTGGACTCTACTATAGTAGCTTTGCATGATTCATGGTTTAAATTAATCTTTATTTCTATTACTGGGCTTTGGTGCTTTAGCTCTTCTCCCTTTAAGCCAACTTTCTCCTTATCACACGTTTCTGGCAAATAGAGCCAGTTTATGCATTTGTGCATTTGATGTGACCATATTAGGAATATCCCTGGTAAACATCATATAGAGCCAACAGAAGAAAGGAGTCTGATGTCTGAGCTTGTCTCACAGTTTGTTGAATACGAGACCCAAAGAGCAGGCAGAAGTAACAAAAAATGCACATTTTATTAGGTTGATCCTGAGATCCATAAAGTCCACAAGGGAAATAAACAGAAAAATCCAGAAATCAGAGTAGGAGGGTAACACAGATGCTTTGATAAACACTGAAGTGAAGGACTGGACTATTTAACCACATGGTAATGAGGGAAGTGGAGGGAGCTGGGGATATGAGGCACAGGTAGAGACAATGAGGACACTCATTGTCCTCAGTGTCAAATCAATCACAAAACACCTGACAAAATGAAACAGGTAATAAGAAGAGAACTAAACTAAGGAAACTCACTGAACAGGGGAAACTGTGGCAGGTAGAATAATAAACCAAATACAAAGAACTAACTCAAATAACAGACTCCAAAACACTAAACTAGAACTTACACACTACAGAAGACTAACAAAAAAGACAAATGTCTCAGTCACACTACAGTGAAAATAGAACGGAGTCATCCTTCAGACTAAATCGGTGGTTGCACTGAATTTTTCACATTCAGCGACAGACTCAAAGTAGCTATGATGATCCAACTGGACACCCAAAGGTCAAGCATGCACCAACCCTCAACCTCAACCTGTGCAATCACATTCAGGGTGATTGTGCACGTCACTGGGTGGAAGACAACCTGTCTCTGAACAACTGTGGTTTGACTTCTGCTGAAAGTAAAAAAGTTTAGCTTTGCAAATAATTGTTGTTGAATTTATAAATGCAGACAGATCGCCAACATGTTTTCTGATTATTTTCCAACATAAAAGCATTGTTTGTAAGCGTCTATGTCATTTTGCAGTTAAATTGATGACCTGCAGGAACTACGTCATTATTTGTGGAGGAATTTCTATAAGTCTGTTTCAGCAGAACCACCTGCTGATCAACGCCGGGAAAACCAAGGAGTTGGTGGTGGACTTCCGGAGACGCAGACCCACCACACTGACACCGGTGAACATCCAGGGAGTGGACATTGAGATATTGAGATAGTGGAGATAGTGGAGACGCAGACCCACCACACTGACACCGGTGAACATCCAGGGAGTGGACATTGAGATAGTGGACTCGTATAGGTACCTGGGTGTTCACCTGAATAATAAACTGGACTGGAGCCACAACACTGATGCTCTTTACAGGAAGTGTCAGAGCAGACTCTACCTGCTGAGAAGGCTGAGGTCTTTTGGAGTCCAGGGAGCGCTTCTAAAGACCTTCTATGACTCTGTGGTGGCATCTGTCATTTTTTACAGTGTTGTATGTTGGAGCAGCAGTTTATCGACAGCTGAGAGGAAGAGGTTGGATAAACTCATCAGGAAGGCCAGCTCTGTTCTGGGATGCACCCTGGACCCAGTGCAGGTGGTGGGAGACAGAAGGACTCTGGCCAAAATAACATCTCTGATGGACAGAGTCTCCCACCCCATGCATGTAAATGTTGCTGAACTGCAGAGCTCCTTCAGTGACAGACTGCTGCATCCTAGATGCATGA
>VUQG01015650.1:0-20704 GCA_015106755.1 Etia nguti | reverse complement strand
TTTTTTTTTTTTTTTTTTTTTTTTTTTTTTTTCTCCTTCTTCCTGGAATAGCCCTCAGCGTGGCAGTTAAGTTGTCTCTGTTGTGATGGAAGGGGTGTTTAGGCTCTTTTTTTGTTTTTGTTTTGTTCCCCTTCCTCCTTCTGTCCTCCCTCTCTCCATCACTGTAAGCCAACCAGCACTCAGCTGAGAGGCTAAAGTAGAAATAGACAGGAGAGAAGGAGGTTGGGGGCATGGGGGCTCTTCCTGGCAATGGAATACTTGAAACACACTCAACTCGACTCTGTGTCGCTCTCTTTAACGCTGCTCACTCACTCTATAGCCTGAACAGGTGTTTGGAAACTGGATCCTGTTTTTTCTGAATGTCTACAAAATGTCAACACACAGCCCACCCTTTTCTCCCACTCTGCCCTCAAATGCCTGTTCCAGGGTTCATAGCCCTCCTGACTTGTCTGTTCTATATATACGCATACATTTCTATATTTTTTTGCCTCCCACCATCTCACTGCTTGACACTACATAGCCCCCACCCCTGGCCTTCCTCAGGGTTTGGGGTGTGAAATGCACAATCAATGCAATATTCATGGACTCAAATGTTCTGTTTTATTTTTTTCTTCAAACAAATATTGTATAGTGTGTAGTTCTACTTTTTCTCTTTTGTTTGTGTGTACATTTTCTTCCCTCCCCCATTTGGATTTAATTTATTCGTAAACATGTAGACATTCCCACACTCTGTGGTTATTTATTTATTTATTGTCTGTGCTTAAAAATCTCCCCCAATTTTTTTTTTTTGTTGTTGTTTTTGTTTTTGTTTTTGCATATTTTTTTTACATATCCTACTTGGCCTTTGGTTTGCATTCCTTTATAACTTATTTTTACATTTCAACTTTTTTTTAGATGTGGAAGATGCACTGAAAGCGGTTGTCATTGTAAAAGGAGAATAAAACGTTTACTTAAATTTGAAAAAGAGGATTTTTGAATGTTATTTAAATACTTAAAAAAAAAAAAAAAAGAAGTCTGTTAATGTCGAATGGCTAAGTTTCAGAGAAATCCACCTGGTTTTCTGTGCTGTCGAGATTCATTTGAGTTCTATGGGGAGCTCGTACTCGTCACATAGCCTCATATTCGGAGACCCTTTCAGTTTAGCTGTGTGACTTGTGGCTGTGAAGGATGGATGTCGCTATTTTTTTATACAAAAGTTTCAATAAAAGCTCATTTTTATGTACAGAAAATAATTCTGGTGTCTTGATCTTTTTGAGTAAAAAACACCCCAAAACAAAACCAATGCATACAGAGAGCTATCTTCTCATTGGTTGCCCGTCACAAACAGAAAGTTTGAACAGCTGGTGGGTGGGGCTTCTGTGCCGTCAGCTAGATCTGTGTTTTTCACTCTGACATTTGCAAAGTAGGCAATGCATATGATCACTTTCAGGTACACTGGCCTTATTATTTGAATATTTGGCTATATCTTTGGCTATAGATAATATGAGCATACACCAACGTAATAGCTGATAATGACAGAAAATAATAATAAAAATAGGTTTCCTTTAGATTTTCACCATTTGCAGAAGATGGTGAGATTCAGAGCCAGTGTTGTTCATCTGCTTGACAGCAGTCCACCCAAGGAGGCGGGGTGAAGCTAATATGCATGTCCAGTATAGAGAACGCTTCATTTACACCGTCTATAGTAATAATAACAGCGCTGCAGCACGCGGTGGCAGCAGCTGCTGTCTGAGTGGCTGAAGACAATTCTAACAGGAGCCATTAACTGGATGACAACCTGCAGCAACCAGGGGGGCTAATAAGGGATAGATGTGCCTCTAGAGCTTAAGGGAGGAGACAGTGATGGCGGCATGACAGAACGATGTTATGCATCATTACGCACACACACAACACATGCATCCTCTTGAATTTAAGTGATTGCTTTTTCATTTTTATTCCCCCTGCTTGCCTGTCCGCTCTGCAAAAAGACAACTCATTCCATTACAGGACTCGGAAAGCCCACGGCAGGCTGATGGTGTACAGGGACTAGGAGTGAGAAGCATACGGTGTAGGGTATGCTTTTTTTTTTCTAGGGAAGTGCTGCCCCCTCTGGCCAATCAGTGTTCTCTCTGTCATCATACGCAACAAATGCATGTCAACAGTGTAAATGCACTTTCTGTAAATCTTGTATCAGGATCGTGTGAAGGATATAATGTTGATTTTTCAATTTTAGATATAATTTTATCTCTACGTGGCAATCAGCCAATCACAGAGCCTCACACCAAGAAACCTATTATCCCTGCAAACGAGAGTCATCTCAAACACCCACCCACACATGTCCAATTTTTACTTGACTGGCTGCAATTTCACTTGAGTGGAGACATATGGGTACTTCAAGACTGTGTGATACAGCTGGTCCCTAAATCTTCTCAAGGATCTAAGTCATAAAGAAAGACTGATGCTGAGGAAAGAAGGAGAAGGCTTTCCTTTAAAAAAATCCACTTGAATCATACATGTTGATATGTAGATTTAAAGCAGCCACGCAAGAGCCGTCTGACTATATTTGTTCTATGCGTCAGTGGGTTTCTAAATGATAGCACTACATGTCAAAGCCCCTACAGTCTACAGAACAAATCCCACTTAAATAGATGAAATGACCATGATATGACAGCCCAGCTACCGTATTTCCCCAAGTTCCAGCTTTATCCTCAGCTGGGCTGGTTAAAGCAACATGTTAACCTTTGGCAAAAAAAAAGCAAATAACATCAAACTGTCCCTTTAATGTTATTATTTATAAACCAGGATAACATCCAGACACACCGCAGCTGGAGATGCCTCTATTAAATCAGTCTAACAAGCACATCTATACCACCGTGTGATGCAACACAGAGCCAGAAACAGTTGCTGGTGTCAGACTCCATACATTGACATCTGTTTCTATACGAATCCTAGCTAATCCCTCTATTGTCTTTGTGTCTCTGGGCTTTTTGACATGCAAATGCCCTCCAACTTGTCTTCATCAGAATCCTCTCTCTCGTTGGAATGAGGCTCATCCACTCTCACCGTAAAATCCTCATTAAATGTAGCGGGGGCAGATGCCACACTATTGTCTCCTTGAGTTGAAGTCTGATCCCACAGGCTGATTAATATCATCCATCACTGCCACTTAGCTGTGGCAGCAAGGGAGTATTCAAATGTCCAAAATGTATGATTTTTCTTTCGTTTCTTTTTTTTTTTGATACTTGAAGATGTGTTTGGGTCTGATGTGTCAAACTATTAGAAGAGGTCATATCAGTCATTCTCACTTGACACTTTTTGGTTTTTGAGTGCATAAAACTGTAAGTCTGTGAGGATTTAGGATTGATTACATTCATCTTTGTTTTCAATTCAATTCAATTTAATTCTATTTATGGAATTTATATAGTGCTGCAAGGTGCTTTATATTGTAAGGTAAAGACCCTAGAATAATACAGGGAAAAACCCAACAGTCAGATGGCCCCCTATGAGAAAGCACTTGGTGACAGTGGGAAGGAAGAACTCCATTCTAACAAGAAGAAACCTCCAGAAGAACCAGGCTTAGCAAGGGGCAGCCATTTGCCACAACCGGTTGAGGGTGATGGTAGGAAGATAATCTTATTCATCTTTATCTAAGTTGTATCTACAAAATCATTTACCTAAAGCACCTGTAATTAGCTCTGTATGCTAAATATGACATTAAGCTAGGATATAGGGAGTGGAAAAGATAGGCGTAACCACTGTGATGTCTCCCATTCCTCAGTGAACTCCCGTTGAAGCCTCAAGCTGTTTTCCCAGTTTCAATTTTGGTGTTTTGAAGCCAAGTTGGTGTTTTTGGCCTACAAATACTAATCAAGTCCATAAAGCCATCATGAAAGGATTTACTGAGATCACAGAGTAAAGGGGCTGAGGGCCTATTTCCCTATAGACTTCTATATAACTGAAACCCATCAGGGTTTCCCCCTGCTAGCCATTAAAGGCAATTCAGGTTTAAGTCACCTCTGCTTTGTTACAGTTTGTTTTATTCATTTTACCATAAATCTTTGTTCTAATTTCTTGAAAAACATTTTGGCCTCTTGTTTGCATGAAATCATATCACCAGTAACTAATGTGACGGAGGTACGAGTCTCTCATTTAAGGCATTTTCACACACTAACTTTCATCATTTCATTGGAACCATGTCAGTATATTTACCAGTTTTTCTTTCTTTCCTTGTTCAACTGCTTGTTAATGCACATATCTAGTCAACCAACCACATGGCATCAACTCATTTAGGTATGTAGTCAGGACAGCTTGTTTGCATTTAAACGCTACATCAGAATGGGGAGGAAAGGTGATTTAAGTGACTTTGAACGTGGCGCTGTTGTTTGTGCCATATTGGCTGGTCTGACTATTTCGGCAACTTCTTATCTACTGGGATTTTCCCACACAACCATCTCTAAGGTTTATGGTAACCGGTCTGAACAAGAGCAAATGTCCAGTCTTGTCCGCCTTGTTGATGTCAGAGGAGAATAGACAGACTGCTGATAGGAAGACATTAATAACTAAATATTATTTACCACCAAGGTATGCAGAAAAGCGTCTCTGAACACAGAACACATGGAACTTTGAACAAGATGGGCTAAAAGATCAGAAGACCACACCAGGTGCAACTCCTGTCTAATGAAAATATCAGGAAACTGAAGCTACAGTTCACACATGCTCAACAAAATTGGATAATGGAGGATTGGAAAGACTTTGCCTGGTGTAATGAGTCTTGAATTCAGCTGCAACATTTGGAGGGTAGGGTCATAATTTAGAACAAACAACTTGAAAGTATGGATCCTTCATGTCTTTGTATCAAAAGCCACAGCCTACCTGAATTTTGTTGCAGATCATGTCCATCCCTTAATTACGCCAGTGTACCCATTTTCTTATGGCTGCTTCCAGTAGGATAACACACCATCTCACAAAGATCCAATCATCTCAAACTGGTTTCTTGATCATAACAGTGACTTCATTGTACTCAAATGCCCTCCACAGTCACCAGATCTATGATGGAATGGGAAATTCTTATCAGCCGACAAATGTGGAGCGACTATATTATACTACCATGTCAACATGGACCAAAATCTCTGAGCAATGTCTTCCAGCCCATAGTTGAATCTGTGTCTGAGAAAAATTCAGTGCTGCTGTCCTTCAGTCATGACTCAGATACATCTCCTTTGAGTCTTACATTTACTCTCTCAAGAACTGATCAACTCAGGCACTCCTTCAGCTGTGGCATATCTTATAGAACTCTTGTAGTACTTTAGATGTATAACTTGAGCCCCAGTAAGTTTCCATTCAGTCCACTTAACAGCACGGCCTTGCCTTACATGCTCTATTGTTCACAGGTGACAAGGGACGCAGCTTTCAGCTTTTGACAAGTAGAAGAAAGAAAACAGCAGATCTTTGCTGAGATAGACGGTGGCTTGAGAATAGAGTTGTCACAAAAATGGCTTGCTACTTAAAACATTATTTATGATTTGATACGTATGACTTTGACAGTCAGAGCACAGGCTTCCTTGAACCTTGCTTCACCTGTGAGAACAATGTCACAGTAATACACGTGGACAGTCAGGCAAGCTGCTTCTCTCTAATTCCAATGTTTATGCAGAGCTTAATATGGGAACTTATCAGCTTACATATATGCAGATATATGTTTACAGAGATTATGCAAAGCTAAGCTGCTGGTTTAGGCTACATATTTGGCATGAAGAGATCAGAGCGATATAAAACCTCCCATGCTACCAAGAAGTATGTTTGCCAAATTGTTGAGCTATTCCTTTAACAGCCTTCTGTGCTGTAATTATGTAACTGCTTTTGTCTTCGAAACAAGCATCAGTGGTGCTAGACAGTTATGGGGAGTTGAGAAGTTGGACAGGAAAAAAAAATTCTGCTGGACACATTTCTTAGCTTGTAACTTTTTCTTTTTAGATCTTTAATGCTTTTAAAGCCATTTTGAGGCATTCAAATTGGCAGTTTATCTCTTTTACTATCCTGAAGATCAATTTAACAATCCATGAATTAAAGGGTTGTGTATTTTTGTGAATGTACACAATGTAGACAAAGCCTTGAGTTGAAGCTGAGGTCACTGAATTGATAGGCGTTTTTTTTTTTTTTGTGTAGTCTCTGAGCAAACTTGCTGGTGCATTAAGGCTGTCAGTGGTGGCCGTCGTAGGTGACAACTCGACAGACACAGAGGAAGATGCCAGATGGACTCTGGGCCTGAGGGCCCCGATGGGCACAGATGGGTGGGTGGGTGGCACCCACACAGGAAGGACATGCGGCAGCACCAAGACATGAAAAAAAAGGGACAGAGAGAGAGGGAGAGTGATAAAGATCACACCAAAGCCAGTGATACTACACTTCTCACTCTTTCTCTGTGTATCCATGCCTGAGCATCTGACCTTTTGAATAAGGACATGTGGTCATTTGTATGCATGAGTTTACATAAGTGCATGCTGTTGACTGCAGTGTCCATGCGTGTATGTGTGCACGCTGTACTTTTTGGATGCCTCCCTGCCCGAGTCTGTTGTGCGCTCACACACCTCTCCCACATAAATATACTGAAGGGAAACAAATATATCCTGTGATTCATCTTTGTGACAAGTGCAGGTTTTTTAGAGCTGCATTTCAGCTCATCCGAGCTTGTACCGGTCGGTCAATTAGACCTCGGAAGATCATTGTCTTAGATGCTTAAACACATCTGCAGCACATTCACTTATACATGAATGTGCAAGCTATAACAAGATATGCACTTATAAATATAGCCAGATCTTCCAGATCTTACCTAATGATGGGGTTATGATGCTTCTGAGGCATGCTTCTTTTCTCACCAGTGTTCCTTCCTGGCATTAAATAGACTTTATTTATACTGTATGTTTCCAGTCTTACCGACCACACTGCCAACAGCATTCACACATCTACACACTCTTTGTATCTCACATACATAGGCTGCAGTGAATAAGTTGCTTTAGAGTAGCTTGTGTGATGAGGATAAACTCTTCTTGCTTTTCTAATATTTGCCTATTTTGTAGAGTTTGTCAAGTCATTTCCTGTTTTATTTTCTTATTGTTGTTGTTTGTGTATTCCTGTCAGTGTTCTATCCTTAAAAATTGAATACCAGTTCTGATGGACGTTTAGGATCATTGTCCTATTGGAACACTCAGCTGTGTCCAAGATTGAACCATCTATCCATCCATTCTCTTTCGCTTATCCTTATCAGGCCTGGGGTGGGGGTGAGGCTGGAATCCCAGCTACGATAGCCCAAGAGGCAGGGTATGCCCTGGACAGATCACCAGTCTGTCACAGAGAGACAGACAATCATTCACACTCACACCTATGGGCAATCACTAATTAACCTAACCCTACTAATTGCATGTCTTTAGACTGTGGGAGGAAGCTGGAGTACCCAGAGAGAACCGACGCAAACACAGGGAAAACATGCAAACCACACAGAAAGGCCCCAACCAGGTGGAGTTGAATTTAGGACCTTGTTGGTTGATGTGAGGCAGCTGTGCTAACCACTGCACCACCATGCTACCCTTCATATTTAATATTTCCTCAAAAACCATTAAACACCATAGAGGCTCCTGCTGAAATAATACAAACTAAAACTCTTATGCACATTTGAACACTAATTCAACAGAATAATACCTGCAATCTATCAAATTCTTAATGACAGAGCAATGATACTCTGTTAACTCACACAGTCTGCATTTTGCAAGCTTTCCCTGCTTGGCTTCAAATATGCTAAGCTTTATTAATATAGTAGGTCTATTGTAGGCTCTACCGTCAGCAGTGCTTTTCCTGTTGCACTCATACTGCTGCTTTATCTGCAGCAGCTGTGTGGCTTTCAGTCTGTATGGACTGTTTAAACTCTTTGAATTTTCTAATATCACAATTTTATCTTTTTTTTTGTAAAATCAACAGGTCTTCTGCCAGTAAACCTGTATATGTCTGTGACGTTTCAGATGCTGCCAGTGCCAATACCACGTGACTGTGCTTGTAGCTAGATTGTTACTGAATCACTAGGATTTTTATATTCTACAATAATTTGTTAATACAATAAAACACGATAATAAGACACATCTTTCAGCTTTTCAGATATTTTGAAACTGGGTTTTTTTGAAACTCCTGTTTTCCCAAAGAAGCTATAAATAAAACAGATGCGATCAGTCAACACAAAAAGGTTCAGACAATTTTCATAGTGCATGTTTGAGGAATATGTTTTTACTTAAAAAAAAATGTATTTAACAAAATTCAGTGGGCTACATACTGAACTTAGATGATAGAAAAAAAGTATCAATCTTACCACACTAGTACTGATCCTATACCAGTACCAGTGTTGGTATGGATACTGTCGATATTTGGATGGATCCACCCACCTGTATGGTGCAGCTCTGTGTGCATCAGAATATACTAGTAATAATACTTTAATAATACGTTAATTTTGATAAGTTTGAAAACAGAATGTCAACAGCTGTTGCTGTTTTGAACTCTTATACACAGTAAGTAAATATTATTCAGTAGCGTATGTGTCCTTTATTTTGAAACATCTTCAAGGACTTGTGTTGTATGTAAGGCTTTGTTTTTAGCTGTCAAGGTTGCTGGATGCCTGGCTGCCTACTCTAGAGGCCTCCTGCTCTGTTACCCAGAGCAGAGCCTCCACGGGGACTTTCCAGTGGTCTGGCTCAGCATTCATTAGAAACTGTGCCGCTGCCAGAGAGGAGAACCTGGCTGCTTGTATGGTGGGAACCTGCTGCCGTCACCGCACACCGTGAAGGAACTCATTGTTCTGGGTCAAGAAGACATGCTGTAAACATAAAGGGTAGAGTGTGTTTTAAGAGACACTGAGAGAACAGGGAGACTCATGCAGAGACTTTAATACAGGCAGGCAAAACACATGCGCAATTGTACCAAGACATGAGGCACATACTCAAGCCCACCAACAGATTCTTGAGATGAAACAGAAACAAGGTTACAATGCTCCAACCATTTCTGTGCGCCCTGCTTGTGTTGCCTAGCTTCCAAACAACACCAACAACTGCAGACCCCAGCAGGTGAACTGAGGTGACTGCAGCAACTTAATGTGTGTGTTTGCAGAGAGAAAGGGTTGATCAGGAAGGCAAGAATGGAGAGGAAAACAAAGAGGAAAAGCAGAAGGTGAGAGAAAAGGAGGGATTAAAGGGAATGAAAGAGAGAATGCATGTGTGTGTAGAGAGGGAAAGAGAGAAAAAAAAAAGACAGGGATCTTAATTGTTAAAGTTTTTTTTTTACAAGCTTGTAATATGATCAAAGGAATCATTGACCTGCTGCTCATTTTGCCCTGCGGCTGTTATCTGTTTCTCCGGCATGAGAACAGTTTTTTCTGTTGATGAAACAGGACACTATCTTTGGAAATATTAACCAAAAAAACAACATAGAAAGTTGTTTCAGGATGTACTCTTGCAGGAACATTCAGTGCTTTGTTTATGTGTAAACGCCTCCCAAAACAATGACATTCAGCCTCACCTATACTTTGTGTTAAGTGCTTTTTGGCAAATGGTTGTATTTTAAAATGCCAAACATGGCGAGGGACTAACATTATGTCTGCTAATGTTTCAGTCAGTTTTATTTGTCATTCAGAATACTCTAGGAGGTTTTCAGTGATTCGAGCATGTGTGACTTTGAGCTTGATTATCTAAAATTGAAATAACCCCCCCCCCCCACAAACCTCATTGATAAGTCGTCCCAGTTAGAAGCATAAACTTTAAATAAAAGATGAAAGCAGCCATGATGATATCAGATATCAGGATTATGAAAATTGTGAAAATGAACATTTTAAAATAAATAAACATCACCATATTTGGACAAGAGGGTTGAGCGTATCAGCTAAGGGCAGTGCTATTATGTTCATGTTATTAATTGAAATGCTAGGTCTGTCTAGATCAGGGGTCGGGAACTCCAGGCCTCAACTGCCGGTGTCCTGCAGGTTTTAGAGATCACCCTGGGTCAGCACACCTGAATCAAATGATTAGTTCATTACCAGGCCTCTGGAGAACTTCAAGACAGGTTGAGGAGGTAATTTAGCCATTTAAATCAGCTGTGGCCTGGAGTTCCCCCACCCCTGGTCTAGATGAAATAGCCTTAAAATAAAGAGTATGTAGCAACCAGAAGAACAGCTGATTAGCTTAAGCATGCCCTGCTTGAAGTTATTGTTTATTTCAATCTAAGTGGGATCATAATTTATGAAATGCACATCATGCTATGGGCTGTGCATAGATGGGGCAGCTAGCAAAGTTCTGGGTTCAGAACTCTCCAGAGCTCTCCCTGCGCACATGCATATTAGGTTATCTGGTGATTATAGATTGTCTGCAGGAACAGTAGTCTGTCTCTTTTTGCTAGGCCTGTGATAGATTGGTGAATTCTTCTTGGCATGCTCCACTTTTGTTCTGTGTTAGCTAGGATAAGCTCCAGCTATGCTAGTTAGAGAAACAGTTAAAAATGGTTGGAGATCATACTCTATTGAAGAAGACCACTTGCTACCAAGTAACAAACCCCAAAAATATATTACTGAAGAACTTTCTAGTCTGTTACATTAAGAGCTCTGTTTGACAATAGAATGAACACATTACGCACTTTGATGTCATTGTTGTTGTGATTTGGCACTCTATAAATAAAACTGAATTGAACTGAATTTTAATGAACCTACAATGTCTTCCGTCTTTTATATACAGTCTTTGATCTGGGACTTGGTGACTCTGTGATTAATGCCTTGGTTCTGACCATTCAACTTCTCACTCGGTGCTCAGATTTCTGTCAAACCAATTCCAGACAATCAGGTCAGTACAACAGAACCGAGCCCTGTGGTGCATGGCACCCAGGCGTGAGGTCTTCCTTTTTTCCACAATGTATGGGAGGATGAGAATGAACAACTAGGACTCTGCTGGTCGAGAGTGCCGCAGGACTCCATTTGAGTCAGGTTTGGTTTCAAAATAACAGTTTGCAATTGTTTCCTTGAATTCAAGACAAACATGGCCCCTGCAGCTATCAAAAATTCATTGTGAGAGTACAGATCTTGGATAGAGTGTCAGTAGAAGTGTAAACTTGAAATGAATATCTGCTCCTCTGTGACTCTCTGGTGTGAGCTACACTCACTTCCTCATTGTATGCCTTTTTAACTTATCGTACATATTTTTACAGATATTTTGTTATTTATTATTTTATTTTTAAGTCAGAGCATTTTATTTTTTCATTTCACTGCTTTCATCTGTCATTTTTATCAGATGCCATCTGTCTCCAGCTTAAAAACTGATGAACTCAATTCTGCCAGTTTAACTGTCACGATCGTATTCATTTCTTCCTGTTTCAGCATTCACTAAATCTCCTGTCATTTCAGATCATACCACTCCCACTTGCCCTGCAGTAACACCAACTTTTCCCACCATTTAGAGTTACCTGATTCCCTAAACCTGGGTGCTCACATACTGGACTTTAACTTTGGCCTGTTATTTTTGCTTCTTTGGCTTTTGATTTCTTCCAGTTTATGCCTTCCTTGAACTCACCTCTCCTTATCCCTTTTTGCTTGTTTGTTTCTTTGCCTGCCTTCAGTAAAGATGAACCTGTTTGAACTCTGTGACTCAGAGTTGCCTATTTACCGAACCATGAGAAGGCGCCAATTGTCTTTGGTTATACTTATGCCAGTGAAGGGTCCACTATAGTCTACTCAACAATGAAACACAAAACAAATGATCACCTATTCATCTGCCTCTTTGTCATATTAGCTGTAATCCATGTAGCACACATCAAATGTTCAAGCTTAAGCAAAGGTCACATGTCAATGGACACATCCAATGCAATTTTCGAATGTTTGGCCACTGAAATAATTGGCTAAAAAAGTTCCACTGTGAATTATATATAGGTTTATGAGATTTACAAATCGTGCCTTCTGTTTTTATTTACTGCTCGATGTTTCTGTCTTTGTCTTCATGTTTTGTTTTGGCAAACGCTTTTTGTGTATCCTTTGCTTTTACTTCTTTTCTGCTTTCACCGCCCTCCTTTCTGCCTTAACTGATTCAAAATGAAAATGAAAGCAGCGTTTGATAGACATGCGCAAAGAAACTCAATATTTTGGAAAAACAGGATTAGAGTCATACCAAAGACATGACGGTGAAACTTAGAGAGCGAGGTTTGGACCAGACGGTCTCTTCCATTTTCTGGTTAGCAGAAAAAAAACAAAGAAGGTCAGCGTACGGACACCTGTATCGAAAAAAATCCTTTTTGTTATGACTCATAACTCCTGTATACAACAATCAAGCTAAATGTATCGTTTTGCATGATCACTAACCTTCAAGCTTCTGATTTTTTGTTTGTTTGTTTGTTTTTCCTTCAGTGGAGATTTGAAAGCTTTGGTGAGACCATTAATTTTACATTTCAGATTCTTTAGGATAATTTAAAGACTTATTAAACTTATAAAAGCGGGGCTTCGGTAACAAGCTATGGGAATGACAGGGCATTTATCCTTCCATTCAGGACGGTCACAAAAGCTTGCACTTCTCCTTGATGACTATGATTAAAGGGCACGTGTTTGCCACAGGTATGTAACAACCACTTCAGGATGAACTTGGCTCCCCTCACGCTACCAAGAATGTATGGGAGCTGCTTAGAAAGGGGAGAAAACTACCACTGTGTGGACAAACTACTCCTTCATTTCTGCCCCTCCTACAGGCTTCTCGCTCAACCACATGCAGCAGGTCCACGATCAGGCTGCATTTTCACCGCTCGTTCAGCCTGAGAATATGTGAGCTTGGGAGGACCCTGGGATTGAGAGGGAAGAGGAAAGGGCGTTATTTTGTCTTCTAAGAACTGAATGTGCTGAGAAGTTAAACAGAGAGCTTTTGATGATATCTGTAGTGACTAGGGACGGACTTTTTGTAATAGCTTCAAAGAAACATTTAACTTTTTTTTTTTTAACTGTATTATCACAGATTCTTCCAGGTGTATTATCCTTAACCCCTAGTGATGATACTGACCCACACCTTTTTCACAACTTATCTCATATGATGACTCATGTGATGATCAGATTAAATCAGATCAGATCAGACAAAGATCTTTAGGACCCCCTCAAAAGGAAAACCCCAACATTAAAAACCCAGGACTCCCCACCTTTTTTTTTTAAACTGAAGAAGCCTCTTGGATGAGAGGTAAAACGTCTTTGCAGACCTAAAGATGTCCCGTTGCCTTCTTTTGTCAATCTCTCAAGACTTAAGAAAGGTAATTATTTATGGCATTCACTTTAAAACAAAATACAACATGGGGATGACAAATCCACTCATCTAACCTAGTATCAGTGCAACACATACCCAGTTATGAGAAAGTTGGGAGCCAGTCCTTGACAACATCCTGAAAAGGATCTTGGTGTGGTTGTTTTGGTCCATACCTGAGTGAGACTGACCTGATCGCATCTGCACAAACAAGGAAAGCATTTAATTGGACTAAACTATAATTCAAGGTAGCTCAGAGTAAGATAGATAGATAGATGGATGGATGGATCCCTAAAGTATGTATGGATGTGTTCCCATGATCGCATGTAGGATACGGCTTCAGTTATCAGTGCTGTGGCTCATACTGTGTGAATGTGTGAATGGCATGGTGAGGAAAATTAATGAAAAGGAGCTGCCAGGCAGAAAGAAAGATGGAGGGCGGGATGGAGGCAGGTGTTCTGACCTAAGTCTGAATGACATAAAGTCATCATTTTATCACACTAATGGAACTGGCAATGTTATGTGTCCCATGACTGAAAGGAGCTCAAGGGTAACAATCTTCAACATTCAGATAGACCAGCAAGTATCTGATACAATCTTTTCCTAGAATTCTGAAAAAAGTAGTGGTGTGAATATCATATGTTCGCCTTTGTTGGTATCAGAAATTGCAGATGCATATCTCTGTTGCCACAATAGGCCATTCCTCCTGCTCTGCTCAAGGTGACTCTGTTCACCTGAGCATCAGCGCCTCAGCGCTCAAACAGTGACTCAGCATCATTGTGTGTAAACATCAGCTCGGCTTCCTCTTATGAAAGAAGAAGTGTGTGGGGTGGGGTGTGGGGAGGAGCAGTCCGTCATAGAACTCTAGAACAGTGTGACCCCGATGCAGTGCCAGTGCGTCACAGGTAAAAACCCCCAAGGAGTTGGATTAGTGACGCAAGCTGCCACATCCTGGCCTCTGTTTCTCTCCCTCTGTCTTTTACTAGGGTCCATTCACTCATAAAAATAGCATCAAAACTCTAAGAAACACCCGACACTGAGTGCTCACTGCAGGAAAATAGCTTGAGACATTTTCAATTCTTCTAATTGAAAGGGCAGCATGTGTGCATTAGCGTGTGCTCTCACCTTTGGGTTATTTCGTCAAACTGATCAGTGTTTTTTTTTTTTTTTTTATTTTTTGTTTGTTTTTGCGTGTGTGTGTGTGGGTAGGTGGGGGGGTCAATTTAAATTTGAAAAAAATTAATCCCAAGGGTAAGGTAACCTGTGCTGCTTACTCTTTTCTGCCCACTTTAACGGTTCCTGTTCAAGGTTCCTCGTCTCATCTCTTGTTTATCGCTCCATCCTCCTCTTCTTCTCCCTCTTGTTGTTTCTCTTCCTTACCTCTACCTGCTTTTCCTCGACTCCCCATCACTCCTCACCCGCCTCTTCCTTGTTTACCGGTAACTCGTAGCTATGGCGATAGCTGTGGTTGTCACGGTGATCGTGTTACAACTAGGACAGCTAGTTCTGAGAAACAGGAAACAAGGGATTCCCAATAATAAGCCGCTATTGTTCCCAAAAGGCTCTCTCAGTGCCACTCTATTCCCACAGTGTGCTCACACACACACAAGACCACACACGTGCACCAGGTAAGAGACACCAGATACACACTTGCACAAGAAAGGTGCAAATATGTACACACACAAGCACATGCACAAACAAACCAGCCATATCACATAGAAAGTGTCACGCAATCACAGTTTCACACCTGGCATGTACCGTTAGGAGGTAAAAGGAAAAGAATTCCAAGGATCCCTTCAGGCAACCTTAACTTCAAGCTGTGTCCCATTTTCATACCTAACCCTAACAGTGCTTTCACTTGTTCCTTGTATGGGCTGGTTTGGGAAGTTTTTAAGAATGCTTGGATGCTTCCAATGAAATGTTTTTATTTTCTAGAGCATATCAGCAACAGATTTATAGCTATATTTTCAAAATATAAGATAAGATAGTGTTTATTAGTCCCACAGTTGGGAAACTGTGTATATATGACACAAAAAATACAGTTTGATAAGTGAATGAATGTTATTAGCAAGAGGGAGTGGAGAACATTGCACAATCTGATTGAAAACTATTGCACATTGAGATATATACTCTACCAGTCAAAAGTTTGAACACAACTTCTCATTTAATGGTTTTCTTTATTTTCATGACTATTTACATTGTAGATTATCACTGAAGGCATCAAAACTATGAATGAACACATATGGAATTATGTAGTAAACAAAAAAGTGTGAAATAACTCAAAACGTGTTATATTTTAGATTCTTCAAAATAGAAGCAAAAATTACTGCTTTGTACACTCTTGGCGTTCTTTCCATGAGCTTCTGAAATGGTTTTCCAACAGTCGTGACGGAGTTCCCAGAGATGCTGAGCACTTGTCTGCCCTTTTGGCTTCAGTCTTCAGTCCATCTCATCCCAAACCATCTCGATTGGGTTTCGGTCAGGTGACTGTGGAGGCCAGGCCATCTGGCGCAGCACTCATCACTCTCCTTCTTGGTCAAATAGCCCTTACACACCCTGGAGGTGTGTTTGGGGTCATTGCCCTGTTGAAAAAAAAATGATGGTCCAACTGAACACAAACCGGATGGGATGGCATTTCGCTGCAGGATGCTGTGGTAGCCATGCTGGTTCAGTGTGCCTTCAATTTTGAATAAATCTCCAACAGTGTCACCAGCAAAGCAAGCACCATCACACCTCCTCCTCCATGCTTCACAGTGGGAACCATGCATGCTGAGACCATCCATTCACCTTTTCTGTGTCGCACAAAGACACGGCGGGTGGAACCAAAGATCTCAAATTTGGATTCATCAGACCAAAGCACAGATTTCCACTGCTCTAATGTCCATTCTTTGTGTTTTTTGACCCCAAAAAAATCTCTTCTGTTTGTTGCTTTTCCTTAGTCGTGGTTCATTAGCATCTATTTGACCATAAAGGCCTGATTCGCCAAGTCTCCTCTGAACAGTTGATGTAGAGATGTGTCTGCTACTGGAACTCTGTGGCATTTATCTGGGCTCTAATCCGAGGTGCTGTTAACTTGCAATTTCTGAGGCTGGTGCCTCGGATGAATTTACCCTCAGCAGCAGAGGTGACTCTTTGTTTTCCTTTCCTGGGACGGTCCTCATTTGAGCCAGCTTCGTCATAGCCCTTGATGACTTTTGCGACTGCACTTGGGAACACATTTAAAGTTTTAGCAGTTTTCCAGACTGACTGACCTTCAGTTTTTAAAGTAATGATGGACTGTCATTTCTCTTTACTTAGCTGATTGGTTCTTGCCATAATATGAATTCTAACAGTTGTCAAACAGGGCTGTCAGCTGTGTACCAACCTGACTTCTGCACAACACAACTGATGATCCCCACCCCATTAGGAAGGCAAGAAATTCCACATATTAACCTTGACAAGGCACACCTGTGAAGTGAAAACCATTTCAGGTGACTACATCATGAAGCTCATTTACGGAAGGCCATATATCTTGCTTCATATATTTGATGTCTTCAGTATGTATCTACAATGTAGAAAAGTACAAATAAGAAAAGTACAAATAAGAAAAACCATTGAATGAGAAGCTGTGTCTAAACTTTTGACTGGTAGTGTATACATATATATATATATCTATATATAGATATAGATATAGATATAGATATAGATATATATAGATATATACACATGACACACTCCAGGGCCGGATCAACCCTGGAGGGCCTCCTTGGATGAGGGTGTCTAGTGATAATGGCCGAAACACCCGATGAATCCAAATTAAATCCAAATGTCCCAAATTTAAAATGATAATCTAGATCAGATCTCTAATCCCTAAACCTAACCAAGGAAGGAAAATGGCAGATTAGCCTGGGTAAAAGACCGAAAGTTGAGGCACACAACGATGTGTGCTGCTGGCAAAGTTTCTGGGCTGCCTTTCCTCATAACAGCCATCCATCAAGAGTCTCTCCATCTAAAGCAATGCATTATCAGGGACTGTAACATCTAGTCCTTTTTACTGAATGATCACCCTGTTCAGTAGAGAAACTGTTATAACAGTAGACCACACATTAAAAGATGGCTGATGCCATTGCATTGGCACAAGATTTTTTGTGAATGTGAAAGTCCACAAGCAGCTGCTTGATTTTCCCAGTGTTGATTTGGAGGCGGTTCAACTGGTACCAGTTGACAAATTCCTTAGTCATTTCCCTGTACTCCCTGCTGTCCCTGTCAGCGATGACACCAACAATTGCTGAGTCATTTAAGAACTGTTGCAGGAAGCACCAGGTGAATAGAAATGGAGCCAGAACTCCAAGTTCCCTGTGGGGCACTTGTGTATTGCATATGATCCTATCAGACACAGTTCTGGATTCTTACATACTGAGGCCAGTTGGTAAAGTAATCCAGGATCCATGCCTGAGGTGCTGAACCATGCCTTTGTTCTTCAACATTGCTTCAGTTCATTGAGATTTGAAGCCACTGATATATGCACAGTCAGGCTGAGGTCTGGACTTTGACTGGTCTGTAACACGGATTATTTTCTTTTTCCAAAAATTCAGTTTTTTAGTGTAGATTTGCTACTGTGTTTGGGGTCATTGTCCTGTTTCAAGACCCAGTTTCAGCCAGGCTTTAGCTGTCAGACAGACGGCCTCACATTTGACTCTAGGATACTGAAGATACAGAAGAGAACAAAGAAGATTTTGTGGTTAATTCAATGAGTGCAAGGTGACCAGGTCCTGTGGCTGCAAAACAAGTCCAAATCATCACCCCTACACCACCTTGTTTGACAGTTGGTATGGGGTGTTTGTGCTAATATGCTATGTTTAGTTTTCAACAAACGTGGCACTGTATTTTATAGCCGAACATCTTTACTCTGGTCTAGTCTGTCCAAAGAACACTGTTGCAGAAGTTGGGTGGTTTTGTTCCAATGCCATTTTGCGAACCCTTGGCTGCTGCCATGTCCGTTTTTGAGAGACGTATTGCTTGGGTTTTTTGCACTTCTTCTGAACATTGCACAGTCTGACTTCAGGGTGAATCTAGGATATCCACTCCTGGGAAGATTGGCAACCACCTTAAATGTTTTCTATTTGTGAATCTTTCTCACTGCAGGTTGATGGACACCGTTTCCATTTGGAAAACTCACACTTGATGAAGATCAATTGCAACTCTAGTGCAATCAACTTCATTTGATCAGCATGTGTCTTGCTTTATTTTAATATATAATAATTATGATTTGTAGGTCATCTTAGGTTGTTGTAGTTTGCCTTGTCTTAGTTTCTTTTAAGACCTGCTAAGATCCAAATTATTTTTATGTCTTGATACCCTCAAACCTGAGAATTTAAAGAGGACATACCTTCTTTCGACCATGACTGCATGCTACCATTGAATAAAACTCAAAACAGTCATTGCATAGACATGTATTGTGCTATTACCATGTATAGCTATTTTTGTACTTTCTTCTGGTCATTCTTGGAGACAAGACCTTGAAAGCCTTGTAAAAACCATGTTTGTCTTAAAAGCTCTAATAGGCTTCATTTGCTTTGTTCAGGCCTGATTTCCCTGAATTTGTGAAAAGTTAGTACAGCCCACAGAGCCACAGCAGCCACATTTAGTGCATGGGGAAAATGCTGAGCTAAAATAAACATATGAAGCAAAGACAAGGCTACAGAGCTGAGGGTGCTGCTGAGCAGTAGATTTTTACTCACGCTGCTGTGTAAAAGATGCAGCTGCTCCTTGGGCTTCACTGCAGCCTGGCACAAAGTCCCACAGGCTTTTCTGTACAACCCATCCTACCACAGGAAGCTGAGCTGGATCGCAAAGGCTTTAGTTTAATAGGAAGTGAGTGAGTGCAATGCAGTATAACCTGCACCAGGGAGCTCAGATGCTGGCCAAGCAGAAGTAGGTCACATCCAGCATCACAACGGCAAAGTGGAAATATGGTTGAGCAGTGAGGCGACTGATTACGGCCTACTTTCTGGCTCTTTCTGCAATCTTGCTGTTTTCAAAAGTTATATGGCTCACAGAAGAGGTTTGACACAGAATATATAACCCTCATTTAGAGCGGCCCTGCTTTTATGCACAAACAATGGCATTCCAGCTTAGAGACAGCTGCTTAAGGACTGTAGACCTATATTCCTAGGATGGCATGTGCATTTGATTCATTAGATGGTCATTTAAAAAGGGTTCTCCTTTTATATCCAGAGGTAAACAATCAAAAGCACAGGAGAGGTCAGCGAATCAATGCAGCCTACTTTAAGATGAGGATGGTTTTCTTTTTTCATGGGTTTTTTTGTATTCTGTTTGGAGGTCGGTGAGAGCACATAAACTCAAAATAAATCACCTTGCACTCCTGCTTTCTGCCAAGTATTTGCTAAAAAAAATAAATAAAAAAACACAGAGGAACACAAAGTGTCAGAGTAATACAGGAAAACTCTGCAAGACAGCCAAAGACAAATACTAATGTGGGCGTTTCCGTGTTCAGGTGGATGGCAAAGGTCCCAGGTGACCTTGTTATCTAACAGGCAATGATGCTGCCAGGGCTGTGGACACTTCCAGATCTTTTATAAGATATTGTTTAGGAAGAGTAGAACGCTTAAAGGGGATTAGATTTAAAAAAAAAAACAAAAACAAAAAAAAACAAGATTTAAGTAAGTGAGAGGGGGAGACCAGAATTATAACAGCATCACTGTTTGGAGGGAAATAATTCAGGTATTGTAGGCTACTCACTGAAGCTTGCAATAATTCCAAAGTGCATTTGATTCAGTGATTTTCTATGACTCTGCACTTTGATGTTTCTATGCCCCTTCAGTAATGTGTGTGTTTGAATTCTCTCTGTTTGCTCCTGCTGATCTCGGCTGGCTATATATTGCTACTTTCTTAACTTGACAGCAGAAAGACTGATGTAACTTCTGCGAAGATAGAATAGAATAGAATAGAATAGAATAGAATAGAATAGAATAGAATAGCTCTTTATTGTCACTGTTACAAGAACAGTGAAACACAGTTTGGCATCTCTCCGTTGTGTGTAATACACAATAACGTAAGTGTCTACACAATAACACAGGCATTTAGAAGGAATGCTGTTGCTACTATAATAAATATAATAAATACAGTTTATAGAAGTAGGAATGTTGGTTGCATTATAGTATAAATAAAAATACGGTTTATAGATAAAGTGTAATGTCCATGAGTGTTGGCAGTGCAGTTAACCTTCAATCAGGTTGGAGGTAGGGCATGTTTGACAGCCTGTGAGTAGAAGCTTCTATTGAGTCTGTTTGTCTTTGGCCTGATGGACCTGTAGCGTTTACCAGAGGGAAGGGGGGGAAAAGTGAGTGTCCAGGGTGCGAGGGGTCCTTGATGATGATGCTGGCTTTCTGCTGAAGTCTGCCAGTATAAATGTCTCTGAGGGGGTTAGTGAAGTGCCGATT
>VUQG01015646.1:0-26120 GCA_015106755.1 Etia nguti | reverse complement strand
TTGCATTTTCACCTGCTGGACATCACTACCTGACAAGTTTAACTGTCTTCAGAACATTGCAGAGGCCTTATTGACAGTATTTGGCTCTACATATCTGTGTGAGCAGATTTTCTCTCACACGAAGAGTGTCCTCAGGTAGCCGTCTGAACGCTGGACACTCGGAGACCTGTGTCTCTGAGTGGGAGACCAAAGATCACATTAACATGTGTATCCCTGTATTAACAAACATGCCATATTGACCCAGTTTATTTTTCTTATCATTGTTGTGAGGAGACCATAAATAGCATTTGCATTTTCTGCTGTACAGTTCATTTGCTGTTATGGAGTTCTTGTTATGGATAAAAAGTGTCTTTTTTTTTGTTTCAAAATAGCTGATAACTATTCGCTGATAGCTGCCAACATCTGCAAACAAATATAATTCTATAAAGTTTTTCTATATAGTGTGTAACTGTTAATATAGAGTGTTATTAAATTTATTGCTAATGCAATCATATGGCACATTGACACATTGACAAATTTTAGATGGCACTCATCATCAGAAAGGTTGCCGACCCCTGTGCTAATGAAGACATACATATAGGCTTGCTCTGAGTATGAAGGTACGGACACAAAGCTGACAGTACAAAGCAAAGATGAAAACCAGCATAAAGAAACTTTACAACAATCGCCTTAATCTACTTTAGAAACATGAGCGGGTGGAAACGGAGTTTGCAAGCCTGACTGCTCATCAGTTTGTTACCTGTTGCAGTTGAAGGTCAGGCTGCTGGACTGGGGTTGGCGTGTACTTAGCTAACATCACTCTTGGCTAGCTTAGCGTCTGTGCAAATGCTTGCAAAAAGCTAAAGTTGTGTTTGCAGCATAATGCAGTTGTGTCTCCCCTGGATGTAGTCTGCACTTTGCCATTGTGCTCTCGTGCTTTATAAATAAAAGTAATGTCCATATCTATGCTTTAGACTACACCACTGTTTTCCTCTTCCAGCACACAAACTAAAAAAGGTTGATTGTAGCACATACAAGTGGAACCGATAAGTGGGATCGATAGGCAAGCAGACTAACAATTCAAAGGAATCAAACTACTAAGAACTGGTTATGTACAAGAACTGGTCATTGATTCTTATTGCTACTCATTACATTACTGTTGCATTACTCTATAATTATTATATTATATAATGTATGTGGAACTCCCGCTTCCATACAGATTAACAGACAGATGGGTAACAAAGGAAAAGCTTAAGCCCTTGACTCTGCAGTGATAGCATCTGGTTATGTTGTGGAGAGCATTTTGCTGAAATTGTGCTCTGAGTTTTTAAGGTAACCCCAAATCATTGCACAGTTAATATAAGTGATCATTCTATGACGACAGATTTCTATCCAAGTGTCTCTGTCAATCTCTGTGAATAATTTTCTTCATTTCACTCATGCAACACAACACCCGTTTACAGGATCACAATGCTTCCATCCATAGTGCATGAGCCGTCACTAATTGGTTTTAATGAGGATGAAAATGGTGTGAATCATATGCTACAGCCTTCACAGTCAACAGATCTCAACCTAGCTGAATACCTATGAGAGTTTTTTGGACCAAAATGCTACCCACTCTCTTCCATGATCATCAAAACACCAAATTAGAGAATATTTTTATGGAGTGTGAAGTTCCACCAATCCAACAGACTTCCAGATTCTTGGAGAATCATAGACAGTGCATTAGAAAACCATTGTAGTGGCAACCCAACGCATTACTAAGAGCCATGATGTTTGTCTGTATTTGTCATTTGTAATTTTGTCAAACATTTAGGGAAAGATTTCTTTGCTTTCACTGCCATTGGGTTTTGTCAGCGAATGGGAGATGTACTATTATCTACTATTATTGCTTGCTTACTAAGACAGATTGTTATTTTCAGAGGAATCTGTCATCAGCTGTCATTAGTCATAAGCTAACTCACTAGTGGCTGGGTTACTGTAGAATTTGCTTTCTAAACTAAAGGAATGTGAAAGATTTTAAACTTGCACATCTCATGTAGCTTTCAACAGGGTTTAAATACACTTAATCATCCACATTTCTGAATTAAAACGTGTTACAGTGGATGCATATACATCACATTAACACACATTGATGTGCAGACGGGTTTGCATTTGGCATTGGGCTACCTCCCTTTGGCCCATAAACATTTCAGCAATGTGTCAAGAGACAAAATCAGCCTTATAAAACATTGATTTTCATATGGCAGGTGAGTCACTCTGTTCCTGACTTCATTCACGCAACAGCATGCTTATCTCCTTATGTTCTTGATGTGAAATTAGAAGCATTACCTTTTCCCCTTTGAGGAGAAGAGATGTGGAAAATGCTCATTTCCAACATGAGATCTGAAGTCATGTCACACTGCAGTGCAAGACAACATATTTCAATTTATGGATACAGGATATGTGAGTGTTTTGTATTGAATTTATATTATCTCCCCGCATATTAGACTGTATCAAGGTAACATATAATCACAAGGCACAGAATTAAAGACCTGTACAACTGATAGATGCACCGATGCATGTCATGTTTGGGTAATTTATTTGCCTCAACAACCTATCTATGCCCTCTCTTTGCAGTATACGTGTGAATTGTTCAGTTTAGAGATCTTGTATCTAATATAAAACGTGAAGTTCCTAGAATACTGCAGAAAACAGGATGAGGAAAGTAAAGGGGGCAAAATAAAGGACAGGAAGAGAGGAGTTCAAATAGGAGAGAGACAGAAAATATGACAGGGCAAGTCAAAGGGTAACCCTGGAAGAAAAGAGAAGATGAAAGAGAAGAGAAAAATCAGGATATAAAGCTGAGAAACGGTGAGGTGAAAAGGAAATGAAGTGGGTAACAACAGTGTAAATGTTTGCTTCATACCAACAGCGGTCCTTATCTAACACTCTGTAAATACGCAAACAAACACATTTTCGGTCTTTAGTGTTAGATAATACAACAGAATAATCAGCAGGTATCTGCCTCCTCTCACTGGCCTCTGGATGAGAATAAAACAATGCATGACATACTGTTCCTCCTCCATGCTTCCCACTGTTGTTCCCCCCTCCCTCTTCCGTCTCTCTATACTCCCACCATCATTCCTACATCGCTCCCTCCATTTTCCCTGCATCCCACCCACCCTCCTTCCTCACTCCTACCTATCGCCCATCATCCATCCATCATTCACGCTGCCTCCCAGTTACACTCTGTTCCTCACCTCCGTCGCTTCACCCTCCTTTGTTCGCCTCATACGACAACCCTATCTATCTCCATATTTCTCCCTGGTATTTACTGAGCTCTATTTTTTTTTCTGATTTCAAATATCACTAAACCCTTTTACACACATACACACTCCCGGTGCAACAGAGCCGTAGAGAAAACAAAACATCGTCCCACAGATGATTTCATGTTATATAAATGTGATGTTTATTTTTATTATTGTTTCACACTGATTCTGTGATGCACAAAGCAGCACATGATCATTAACTGTCTGGCTTTGTCTTTTTTTTTTTCTTATATAAAATGGATTGTTTTTTTTTTTTTTTTTCATTATATAAAAAAGAATGAGAAGTACTAAGTGATGCTTGTGTATATAACCCTGAATAAAGGCAGGGAATGTACTCGTTGGAACCATGATAAGAAATCGACATAAAAATCAACAAAAAATAATTAAATAGTTAAAGAATATATCTGTTTGTCTTACAGCAGGAGTGAGTATTTTTTTTAACCGTTAATGTACTACAATTGTGCTGAAACAGAGCAATTTATATGTGGTTGTTCACAGTTGTTTAAATTCTTTTTTATTTAACAGTGTTTTTGTTTGTTTGGTTGCTTTTTGCAAAACAGTAGACACGGACAAGGAGAAACAAAAGAAATACAATTCATACAAGACAAGACAAACAAATAATACTTGGTTTACATCTTGTTCAGCAGGCTTTCCGATCTTGGGCAAACTGAGAAAACTCATAAAATATCTGTCTTTGGAAAATTTCCATCTGTCATGGAGTCACAGATCTGAAATTTTGGAAATCTGACACTTAATCACTGTTGCCTGTAATCTAAAAAGTCCTTTTTTAAAAAAAAAATAAATAAATTCAGGGCCCACACAAAATGTACAATCTCTGAATATTCATTGAATAACCTTTCTGTTACGATCTAAAGATACAAGTTAACCACAACAGATGAAAGATAGCAAATTGAAATGGTATTGTTGAAGTGATAAATCACTCAGTAATTTGTTTAGTTGGGATTGTGGAACTAATTGAGCTGTCAGTTGAACTCTGGCACAGAATAATTTACTAAACCCACACTCTGCTGTGGTTTATTTGTGAGTAGATAGTTCTGGTCGCTCCACAGAGTAGTCTGTTTCAGCCCACTTTAACAGGTTTTTATCCAAATCAGATATTATGATTTCATCATGTTGCCTAGCAACAATCTACCAATAGCTCAAAAATGATCCATTTGTCGGCTTCATGCACCTGTAACAATGTATTATAGTATTTTTATTTTGTGACGGCAACAATAATATAATTTGTTTAATACACTTTTATTTGATATCTTCAAATTGAAGACATGAACTGATGAAGCCAACTTTACTATGTTTAGGGACTATCAGAAGTTTAATGTTGGATAAATAAGTGTATAAATTAGCAATTTGAATTAGCTTAGTCTATAACATCATCTTTTTCCCAGTATGTTGTTATATGTGTTGTTGTCAGAAGGGTATTATTCTACAGGTAAAACCATGTTTTACTATGAGGGTGTATATTTGATTGAACAAAATCTGGAGGTGGACAGTGTCTGGCTGATGAGTGTAGTAGTACAATCAATTTTTTAGATGATGAAAGGTTGATGTGGTCCTTTAATCATACACAGATGTAAATGCATTTCGCTGTATATAAAGATGTAGAGTGTTGAACACCAAAATAGCAATAAAGCTAAGTGGTTATGGGGACTGGAGCCCCTGTGAGAGAGAAGCAGTGGGTCAGCGTCGGTTAATCCACTGACAAGAGTTCCACAGAATTGTTCCTGAGAGTTTTGCTCAGGGTGTGTGAGATTGCTTACTTGGTAGGTCCAGTGAGGATAGTTGGAGGGGGGAGGGGGGGGCACTGGTCTGTTTTCTGCCTTCAAGCGGAGTAGTAGAGGGGTGTGCAGGAAGGTGAGTTGTTTCAGTGAGTTTTCTGATGAGGAATCTAAAAGGAGTGGACCACCTCGACAGGGACAGGTAGGCGTTACTGGAGAGAAGGATCTGCTCTTCAGCCACACAGGAGACACTGGAAAGCAAGGAAACGGAGACATTAGGCTTGGCTTCATGGATGAGCCTGGTTACTATGAGGAAGAAAATCTGACAGAGTGGACGCTGGAGCTGGTCCTTAAATATCAGCAGTAAACTGACGGACAGCAGGTGTGACAAACCAACCAGACCTTGGAGAAAGTGAAAGTGCAAGACCATGACATGCAATGACTCCCATATCTATCTACTTCTTTATAAAAACAACATCTACCACCCCTATTTATTTATTTTAATTTCTTTAATGTCATATTACTCGGATAACAGAAAAAGAACCTATGAACTGCTGGAAAAAAATGTTTTTAAAATGACACCCATTTTTACAGATGATGACTGTAGCTAGTGTTTGCTGATAGAACCACCACCTACTCATGGTGGATTTGTTTTAACAGAATTGCCTGAGCCAAAAAGTACTATTTTTGGGATGAGTGCAATGATTTAGGGAAAATTCAGTGACTCATTCTTTTAGAAGTATTTTTTGGGGAGTGAGGACACAAAGTTATTCGGGCGGATGCTGCTTTATGAAATGAAAGTAGAAAATGTGCTGAACCCTCTAAGCTAAGCCCATAGTGACTTGGTTGAGAGGTTTACAGTTGGGTCACTGTTTTAGCCTCTTTATCCACTACCCTGCTGGTGACTGGGTCACTACACGCACCCACAGACACACACAAACACAAACACACGCATGTACACACATTCATCATCATCCGTCGGTCTGCCTGGTGCTCGGCTCCTCTGAGCCCTGGCAGATTACCTCCTGTAGCTGTACGCTTTCTTTTTATAGCTATTCTGCCACTGTCCTATAGCTGTTTTGTAGCTAACAGGACATGGCAACGGTATGTTTTATTTTATTTATTTATTTATTTTAAATATGCTGTTAGAGGAGATCACCTTACAGATTGTTTATTCGCTACATAAAATTACCTCTTAGCACCACAGTGAAAATGGGACCTAATGTAACCTGCAGTAACACGAACGTCACATCGTCTCTACACTAACAGTGCTGACTTTAGACAGACAGTTTGCTTACATGTAGAAAATGATAAGGCTGCACTTCAGCAGAGTTTTTATCCTTATTTACTATCTGCTGCAAATCTCCTCGACAGCCAGCTACTTCATTAAAACAGGGTCCCAGTAATCTATGGCCGTGGACTGTCAGAGTCCAGTGCACAGTGTTCATCCCGGAGCACCGCGCTGGAAAAAAACTAAGATCGTACTGCAATAACTGAAACGGGCTTGTTATATATTTGAAATAAAATGTTGACACAAAAAATTAAAGGCCCATTGACCTCCCGCTGAGTAAACCATCTGTTATATTCACTTGAGACAACAAATAGTTGTATTAAGATCACCGCAAATAGTACTGCTGTTTACCTATGGTGGTGTGATGACTGCGTAAAGCACTGTTGCAATATTTGTGGAAACAACCTCAGATAAAGTCCCTCGGAGTTAATTAAATGTAATTGTTAAAGTGTCTGTACTCAGTGTCTGCTAAGAAGCCTTTCCTGAATGCACTGACGATTAAATGTCTGTTTGCCCTTGAATGAAAATTCTTCTCTGTTTAAGAGTCAGCTGAATGCCAAATAAGAATTATCTGTGAGGTGGGAGCATTAGCATAACATAACATATAAGAACTACTGTACAAATGTTGCTGCTAAAAAATCAATCAGTCAGGCGCAGCACTGTGTGGTCTGGGCAGCAATGAGACCATTACATTGGCAGAAGCATTTGTTTCAGCTCCATACAAAAGAGCCATTGTTCTATTGTGTTTTAGTGCTTTTGTTTTTACTAAACCTAGAAATCTAATTTCGCTCTGGGGGCTGGAGAACAGTGTAGGCTACTAAAAGAAAACGTAGACCTTTAAATTGCAAATGTGTGTTTGCCCACACATGTTTACCCACTTATTATAACTCTTCTGTAACTGTATGTGTGCTGAAACTAATGGCAGACTGTACTGTCTCTGTTGCCACTAAATAGGGAATGAATGATTGAAACTAACTGTATCTAGTATGTTTTTGATCTAATTTGGTGATCAAAAGATTTTAGGGCTTGCGTGACTAAAAGGATGCATTTGAGTATTAGTTACTTATTCGTGACGCTGTACTTCATCAGTAAGAAGTTAAATGGCAACACAAGAGTTTCTCAGGACTTAGTTAGATAAAAGACATCAAAGATAACTATCTATTACTATAACTCCAGAAAAGCTACTGAAGGGCTGTTAATGTTCTTAGCCAGGTACTGTGTGTGTGTGTGTGTGTGTGTGTGTGTGTGTGTGTGTGTGTGGTTTAAAAAAAACTATAATATTATTTATTTATTACAGTAAAGAAAAGGCAAACAAAAGAGCACATATACACGTATACAACCGTAAGATACTTGTCGTAGCGGCTGGATGCTTGATTAATTCCTGACTTCTCTTAAAAGTGCAGTGTGGGTACAAAATGTGAATTCAGTTTGTTATTTGCTTAATAAATGACTAAGTTTTACTATTAAAAAAGTTTTTGACAAATTTCTAAAATATTTGCCTTTTCCTGTCTTAATGATAGGTGATCTAATAAACGTGTTAAGCATTGACGCTGTGGTCCTGAACTCTCCCACTGTAAAGCGCTCCTCGCCAAGTAGTGCTATTGAACACTGCATTAACCCTGACTCCTCCTCTAGCTCCCCAAATCAGAGCTTGATTATAAAAGACAATTGCATCCCAGTGTTCTGTGTCTCTTGGCTTTCTGTCTCACTCCGGTTGCAGATGACAGTGGTGGTTACAGGTATAATGGGAAAAGGATTTAATGTGTTTAGCCTAATTAGCAGAGCATGATTAGCAACTCCCTTTTTGTCATTGTCTGATCCTGGTGTTAGTGGACCAGCTCTGTTGTATCTTTGCTGACTGGTGGATTGCACATTAAGTCTGTAGTTTGGCCTGTATGAACCTTGGATAACAATTCTTCTTCTTCTTTTTATAGGATTCCTTTGCTGCTGCCTTGTTTGGGCTGTTTTATTTTATTTTAGCTTGAGACTGTTGGGTTTTAACTTATTAGGCAATCATTTTTACTGAGCAGTCCTTTTGTTTTACTTGGGCTCTTGAAAGTTGGTGTTTTGTTTTTGCTTTTCCTCTTAGTGGTGCAGAGGTCAGTCTTGTTAGTATAGCATAAAGGACACAAGTTTGGTTTGCAGTGAGATGTGAAGTGACAGTTGCATTTGGTGAGTAGTTGGTTGCACCCTTGGCACTTTTCAAGAAGATTGCCTCCCCAAGTGATCCCAAGTGGTTCTGTTAATATATTAGTTCAGTTGGGTTGCTGTTTTAATCTAATTTAGTTTTGTGACTGTAAATTATTTTAAAAGATTTATACACACACACACACACACACACACACACACACACATATATATATATATATATATACATATATATAGATATATTTTTTCCACATTTTCTTATTACTGTCCCAACCATATAGGCGATGTCAGAATAGCTGCAATGTCCGTATATTTCTGTGTTATTTTGTTTAATCCACTCTCTCAGGGGTACCGCCATAAGC
The DNA here is from genome assembly GCA_015106755.1 of Etia nguti. Taxonomy (NCBI): domain Eukaryota; kingdom Metazoa; phylum Chordata; class Actinopteri; order Cichliformes; family Cichlidae; genus Etia; species Etia nguti. The sequence goes on along the minus strand of VUQG01015646.1, from coordinate 17,293 downwards.
AAATACCAAAGAAGCAAAGAACTCAACGTAACAGGTGCCTTGGGTGCTATTTTTTCCCCCTCAAATCCTAGTTCAAGCTCGATATAGCGTGCCATTGCAATGCCATTTCTATAATTTTGTTTTTGACAGACAAGCAGCGTAGACCACACAATAGAGCTACTATTACTCGTTCCATTGTCAATAATCCTCTTTATTAGCCAGCTCGCATTGGCCTTCAAATTCTAGCTGACTCTCAACATCCAGTGAAATACACCAACAAAAATAAGCACAAATTGTACAATTAAAGAATCCACCATTTAATAGCCTGCAGATGATCCCTGGCTGTGTCCTATTTCAGTAGTTCTGGTTAGATCTGCACAATTATAGCCAGAATCACATTTATTTTAATCAATTTTGAGATCATGATTATTTGTCATGGTTATTCGTTGTTTTTGGTGACAAAAGTTTCATTGCATTGTCTCATAAAAGTGCCACTGCCTCAAAATAAAATTGGTCCTTTTTGTTCACCCAAGCATCTCTTACAAGAAAAACTACAATTGTATTAAAAACCTGTTAATTAATCTTTGTAAATTATTTTTTGCAGATGAATATTATAAAGTATCTCAATCCATTTTTTGTGCATGCATTATGGGTATAAATAAAGCTCCTAACAAGCTACTTGACAGCTGTGACATCACTCTACATTTCCACTGTGATGCCTTGCTTACGGCGCAGGTATAGCCACTTTAGAAAAATATACTGACCATTTTTCTGAAGCCTTCATTACTCTGTGTTTATTACACACACCTTTGGACAAATGAAATGCGATTGCACTGCTGATTTCAACACAGCTTCGTTAGCTGGCTTGCATTTATGGAGGTCTGAATTGATGTATGGCGATTTACTTTAGCAACCGTTGCACTGTTTTTCCTGGCCTTCCTGCATTAATTATCCTGCATTTATTGACATGTTTTCAGGCGGTTGAGTAAGTTAGTTGTTGCTTTGTGATGCAGACATGACTGTACAGCATTCTTTGCATATGATCTTTTCATACATTTACATTTACATCACTGGCCCTGACGTACTTCCGAACACCAGATAATTATCCACTCCGAGGAACAAGCTGGTGGCCGGTAATGTTACATTTTGAACTGGCAACTGCTGCTGTACATAAAATGAGAATTATCTTCCATGTTTCCCTGACTGCTAATTCTATCACCAGTGAAAGGACTGCAACCTTGCAAGTCTTGTGAATCAGTCACGCACCAGTGAAGTTTGGTTTATCTTTTTCAACTTGAAGATAAAATAATTTTTCAGTTTAAATGTAATACCAGCCTTTTGGTATTACATCTCATGCTACATCTCCCTGCTACTAAACGGTAAATGGACTGGTTCTTATATAGCGCTTTTCTACTCTTCTGAGCACTCAAAGCGCTTTACACAACTTGTGCATTCACCCATTCATACAAGCACTTCTAAATACAAGTGCAAACTAATCTACATTCACACACATTCATACTCCGATGGATGCATCGGAGAGCAATTTGGGGTTAGTATCTTGCCCACAGATATTTGGCATGCAGACTAGGGGAAGCCAGGAATCGAACCACCAACCTTCCGATCAGTAGATGACCTGCTCTACCGCCTGAGCTACAGCCACCCCTACTCCTGTTTTTGGTTCAACTGACATCGGGACAAGGTACAGATTTATGTAAAAAAAAAAAAAACAGTCCTATAGAAGTTGTAGTCATCCTTCTCTAGTGACTTTTTTCCAACTGATTTTCCCCTCTTTACTCTAGTGTCCAGTGAAATTGCCATTTTGCCCACTAACAGTCACTCTCCTTGATCTGTACTGCTCTTAAATTAAGACCCTTTACATGAATGAGACTGCCCTTCAGCCTCAGCACAGCGGTCAGAGGCAGAGCTCTCGTATTCATAACTACAACCTCCTCGCCACATGTAGGGTATCCTCACTTCTGGCAACTCTCCATCAAATTGTCAGCAATATCAGCTCCTCAGCACTCAGTGCCAAGAGACTCATCAAAAACAGGAAGAGAGTTTACCACCCCTCTGAGAACTGGGCTCTGTAGTTTGACCTTTTGTCAAACTTCTGGTGGATTTTGCAGTTGGGGATGATGAAATTTCATTTTTTTAAAAACAGAAAGCAACCAGGACTGTAGGTCTTCTAGCCCTCAATTAAGCCATCTAGAAAAGACATAGACAAATGGACTGAAGGACTTGAAAAAAGAATGGTTTGAATGTTTAAGCGTGATCTATTTCTGATCTATATTCTAAAGATCTATTTTTAAAAATTTTTTACTTAACACTAAAAATGCAAAGTTATAATTCCGTCGTTCAAGCTCTGACAAGGTGCTACTCACTAAGAGAAGGAGAGTTTATTCTGCAACTAAGACCGTGGCACATTTTTTTCACGCTGCCATGTCCTCTGTTTGACTCTGTGCAGTGAATTAAAGTTGTCGGCATCAGGCTAATCAACCAAATCAGCTGATCAGCTTCTCTTCGCTTCACACCCTCTAATCACTGGATTTAGGTTGCAATTACACTGTCGTCTTGATTTCCTTTTTTCTTATGTTGTGTGAGTATGAGTAGGCAGTATGCATATGAACATGTGTTATTAGAAAATGCATTGTGTGTTCATGTGTGCATGCTCATTTGAGTCAGTCTGTATGCTTCATACACATTGATTATTATATAAGGTAGACGATGAAAAAGTACCTCATTCGTAGCTAAAGCAACAGAATGTATACAACGTAGCAACAACATTGGAAAATCCAGCAGTTATTTAGTATTGGGTGCCTAAAAGACTGGGACATACTGAATAACCAGGAACAAACTGATCAGTCAGATTCATCTTTGTAACATCAAATGGATTATTAACAAAAATAAACCAATCCATTTTGCTGGGACTTCCTTTCACCGGCTGCTTTGTCCAGCTCATCGCATTACAAAGGCAACAGAGAGATAGAAACTCTCCAGCCTGTCCTGGGTCTACCCATGGGCCTTCTCCCAGTAGGAGATTCCCAGAGCACTTCACCATCTAGGAGGCATCCTAGTAAGATGGCCAAACCCGTCCACTGGCTCATTTCAGTGCGGAGGAGCAGCAGCAGTTGTGTCTCACCCTATCTTGAAGGAAGAGCCCAGACACCCTTCAGGGAAAGCTAATTTCAGCTATTTGTATGTGAAATCACATTCTTTTGGTCACTACCCACAGCTCATTCTTCACCTCAACAAACTGGTACAGCACCCACGTCACTGTTGACACTGGATCAGTCCACTTGTCAATCTCCCACTCCACTCTCCCTTCACTCAAGAACAAGATCCTCCAGGTGGGTCGGCAACACCTCAACTTGGAATGGGCACTCCACCCTTTTCCGGTTGAGAACTAAACACTTTATCTCTATTCCTCTTAAATTAATCCAGCGAGCAATGTAGAGATTGAAACATTGTCATGAGTACAAGTAAATAGTTCAGCCAGTCAAATCACAATTTATGGCAGCGCCGTGATTTAAGAAAAATGGCTACTTTGGTTGAGCTAGAGAGCTGAGAAACAGTGGAATTTGTTGCACCGTTTCAATGTTGTATTTTATTTTAAGTAATTACACAATTTGAATTTAAAATAATCCACAGCATGCTTTTTAATAAAAAAAAAGGAAATGCTCAAAATTAATTTTCTACATGTCCTGCACTGAGATGTTAAACAAAAACATAAATGCATTATAAATATATATTCTTTTAGCAGCAATCCCATCATTTAGTCAAACACCTTTGGTAAATTTGAGAAAACTTGATAGTACAGCGCTTGCTTTATTCACTCACATGACCTTTTGAGCATAAAAACTTTCAGAAAGTTGTAAAAGATTATGCAACTTGTATGCTAACGTGTTAATTAGTGTAATGACTCAGTCATCACATACAAAAATGTATGAGACTCTACCAGAGTACAGGTGGAACCACTGTTTTGTCTAAATACTTTGCATAAATATGCCACTGTATTCATTTGGAAAGGCACTGCATGTTCATTGCCAGCAGTGTCTTTGAAAGGTAATTAAAAACTACACCTATTCTCTGTTTAATTGAAAATAAAGGTGAGCTAAAAATGTAATTATAAACTTTTGTTGGCAGGGGCAATCATATTTGAGCATTTTTACCTTGTTTTTGTAATGGTTTTGCAAGTATGAATGCCTTTTTTTTCTTCCCCCCCTCCCTTTTTTCTTTTACAAATGTTCCCTGGTTTACACTTGCACAGTTATATATTCACACCTGGCAGCTCCTCTAGTACAGCTGTTAACTGCTTTGCTTGCTGTATTTTCACTTCTCCCACCTGAATTTATCCCGCCTGTCCAACTGGGAGCATGCCACAACCTTTAATTCACAAGAATTAAGAAGGATTTGTTCTGTGTCTGCATATGCTTTTCTCTTATGTGTTCTCTGGAGCATATTCCTTCTTCCTGGCAATGCACATATATTTTTAAGTCCATGTTTTACACACACGTAATAAAAAATGTGGGTAGCCCGCTACTTGGAGTTCTGAGTCATTCCAAAATATGCATGACCCAAAGTTCGACATTGAATATGTCCTGTGTATGAACGGAAAGAGCACCTGAACTGTTACAGCTCTGCTAACATGTTAATCGTGCTACCCTATCACTGCAGCCAGGGTGTTAGAGAAGTTAAGAGAGGGCTGTAAAGTGTGTGTTAGAGAAACCAGAGCAGAAGCTGATTGTTTGAACCATCACTGGCCTTGTGCTGTGTACGCACTTCTGGTTTTCAAATATTTGCTAGGTACATCTCATACAGCGATTGTTTTCAAAAATGAATACGCTGTTTTGGAATGAGAGTGTTCAAGCAATGTTACTAGGCAATGTGGATTGAAGGTTACACAGTAAATGGCTTAGTGGATTTTGTGATTTTAAGTTAGCAGCAGTGCCAGAAAATGTGAAACTCTTGTACTGCTAACTGATTGAAACAGCAGCCAGGTGGAGTTGAAAGACATGGCCCCTGCTCGAGCCTCTGCATCAAGGCCTCGGGGGAGTTTCTGAGACTGGCACAACTTCACTAATGATGGGTGAAATGTTTCATCTCTTCATCACATGCCTCCCAACAAACTCCATCTCTTTCTTTCCATCTATCTCACTGGTTTTTTTTGTCCCTCAAATGTCCTGTCATCAGTTCTGTCTCTCACTTGCTCCACTTTTGTTTTCATTGTATGGCCTCCCTCTCCTTTAGTCTCTCCTTATGTTTCGTCTCATCTCTCATGCTGCCTCGCTTCACACTGCGTCTGTGTCTGATGTAACTCTGTGACCCGGTGCCGCGGCTCGAAAACAAGGGGCTCCGGTCTGCTTCTCTTGTACCTACTAGAGCAACAAGAAGGAGTATAACTATGTGTGCATGCCCTGCATTTATGAGGAGAAGATTTAATGTGTACACAGGGCTACTTAGAGGTAGTTGATCTACTGTGTGTCGCAAAGTGAAAGAAGAGACTAAAGCTGCAGCTCTTTGTGTGTATTTGTATGTGCAGGTTTGCTTGTGGGTGTGTAGTGCTGAGAGTAATAATGCAGAATATGCTGACAAGTGAGGTAAATGAGAGAAGGAAATGCAACATACCAAAACAATATAGTAAAGAATATAACATAGAGGCATCATAATTCTGTGCTTTGTGGGTTTATATATGATCTAGACCCTAAATCTTCGGGTGGTCAGAGAAATTTTGTTTTCTTTCATTCAATTTTAAATGAAAATAATAGATTTTTTTCTTTTATTAATCACATATTATGTTTAAATTTCTGTGTGCAAGGGACAAGGCTGAATATCAATATTGGATGCCGATGATCTTCGGGCCCTCAGGTGGCACTGAAGCACTTCCAGAAATCACAGTCTGTGTGAACAGTTTGCCGTGCAGGTTAAAGCCCTATGATGCAAATAAGAAGCCATACACGAAAACGATCCAGAAATCTTCTCTTCTTGGACTTTTAAAATGGACTCAGACAAAGTGAAAAATTGTTCTGTGGTCAGAAAAGTTGAAATTGTTTTTGGAAAATGTGGACGCTGTCTCTTCCAGACTAAAGAGGAGGGGGACCATCCGGCTTGTTATCTGTGCTCAGTTCAAAAACCTGCATCTCTGATTGTATGGGGTTACATTAGTGTCTATGGAATTGGCAGCTTGGACATCGGGAAAGGCACCATCAGTGTTAAAAGATATCAAATTGAAAAATGACTTTTGTTTTTCATAAAATGGTAAATTTTTCTCAGTTTAAATGTTTTATTTTTATTTATCTTCTATCGTTAATAAAATGAATATATGACATTTTCAAGTTAACGAATTCTCTTTATTTATATTGTATACTTTGTTCCAATTTTTTGGAATTGTGGTTACATGAATGCAAACTTTATTTATTATTTAACATATTATATTTGAAAGCACAATCATAGGCATGCACATCTGTATATGTGGCTGTTTCCAGGTGACATGACCATAAATTATGAGTCACTGTAGTGACCATAATTGGACTGCTGGTAACTATTGTGCAGTATGATTGGGTGATTTAATAGTAGTGGATCCAAAGGCTATTTTATTGTCTACTGAGCCATTTTATTCTGATGCAGCATGGCTTGTTGGTTAGTTGTCTTTTAATATGTGTAACTGCAAATATCAGATAGAAGCTGTTTTTTTTAAAGCTGTACAGATAAGACTTGTTAAAATAACGTTACAGTGTTAACAAATTTATGAGACCACCTGCCAATAAAAACCATAAAACACAAATATTTTACAAATCTATCAAAAACGTATTGCTTATTTTAAACAAAAATAAATATATTTTATTGAGCAAATGTCAAACTGAATTCACTGTTTGTTGTTTTAATTATTTTTCTGTTCAAGAATGCAAATAAAAAAAAAACAGTTTTTGGCAAAATTACAATTTAAAAAAGTAATGGGCTTTTTTGTGCTTTTTTTGGCCAAAATAAAATATGAAAATTTATGGAGGTTGCACGTACTGGTGAATTAACCATTACAAAAAAAAATGATTTTGGTAATTGCCAGTACTGTTAATTTGGGGGAACCATGTCATAAACCTTACATTGGGTGGTGGTCCAAAAATTGTTAAGCACTCTAATTCTCTGTCTCTGTAGTTGACCTCAAATTTAGTTGTTTTTTTTTTGTTTGTTTGCTTTTTTATTTATTTATTTTTCATTTTTATCCATTACCAGCAGCAGCAGGAATTGTTTTTTGTTTTTGTTTTTGTTTTGTTTTTAGCAAGGATTGTGTGATACACTGTTAATAGAACCTGTCCTGCATCAAAAGACCTACAGTGTCTTTGTCAGATGAGCAGTATTGGAGCATTTAGTGACTGTAAACCCACATATTGACTTCAGAAGATGGTACAAACCAAAATGATCTAAAACAACAATAAATAGTAAATTCAGTAAACAATAGAGTCACCATGCGCAAACACAATGACTGATATTGTTATCTGTTGCTTGTCTAGTCCCTCGAGTGAGTATTCAAATGCTAAGACTCTTCTATTTTTAAGTACTTTATGGTAAATTTAAACAGAAGGCTGTTGTTGCATTTTGAAACCACTAATCCTTTGTGATTTTTGCGGAGTTTTGGTGTGCCAGCAGCTACAAAGATCTGCCATATTCACATTGGAAATATTTCACCTACTAAAGCCTCAGTGTTGAAATGAGATTGCTGTGTTAGTCCCTGACTGCCTAAAAAACAATTATTTCTTTATAGTCAGTGGTATTTGCCCTAAAATTTGCTGTGCTTCTAAAACTGAAAATGGAACGATACTTCTACAGAAAATACAACACAAAATCAAATGCAGTTATAGAGGACATGACAAAAAAAAAAAATTAAATCCACATATTTTTCCCCATCATATAATATGGTAGTCAGAATAACAACTAGACCTGGGCGGCAACAGGCCACGAGGAAGACCAAATAAGCGCTGGATGGACCGAAACAAAGACGATATGAAGGCTGTGAACGTCACACTGGAAGACGCTCTGGATAGGAAAGAGTTGAGGAAAGCAAGCCAAACAGCGGACCCTGCATCGAGCGGGACATGAACTGCTAGGATAACGAACAAATAACTATTGAAATTTGATGTTTATTTCTTGTTTCATTTTCTTTCATTTGAACCTCTTTTTCTTCTCCTTCTTCTACTGCTACAGCAACGGTCTCCCCATTGCCCAAAATCATATAAACTAGTCTCCAAAAAGGTTTGTGATCATCTTAATGACGTGCAAAATCCTCCAAATGCTATATTTAATAAAACTTGATACAAAGAGTCATTTTTAAAAAACAAAAAAACAAAAAACAAAATATGTTCAGTTTGAATGTGATGACATGAATGTGATCATTATTTTAGCAGTAGCAGTAGATATAGCAGCAGTAGCAGTAGTAACAGCACAAAGTTAAGGCTGTTTTATATTACTCATAATATCCAAATATCTGGGAGCTCTGGTGAAAGAGCTGCTACAGGTCTATGAATTGTTCTCCTCCTCGGGTTAAAGAATTCTTCCTTTTGAGGACATCTTGTTATCACTGTCACTCACTTTCGATTACAGTGTGAAGGATGAATTGTTGACAGCCCAGAGATGTCTGCATGTGTTTTAGCACTTCAAGCAGAGGCTGCTGAAAGCTAAAAACTTTGTAGTAATGGATAGAGACTATATTGGCCTCACAAAGCAGCTCTAGGGGAAGTTCTTGTTAAAAAAAATAAATAAAGATGATTGGTAGACACAAGTCCATAGGGTGTATATCCCAGCAAGTGGGTTGTTGCCTGTTGGGAAGTAGATTAGTCATATCTCTTTTGTCGTATCACTGCATTAGTCATATCTCCTTTGGTGCTCTTATGTAATCCTCTGCAGACTATTTGGATATCCCCACGTTAATGCGACCACTTGGCCTGTAGTTAATAATGCTGCCAGAAGCATACATGTTTGCATTACTATAGTTCTTGTGTCTTTAACAGCCTCTCAATGCAGCAATTGCCATGCAGCAGTGGTGTCTGCCTACTAGCATGTTGTGCTGACCTTTGGGAGTGTCGCAGTTCATCCATTGATATCTAAACTGTAAAGAAATGCAAAGATTTCTCACCCAGAAAGTTTTTCTCCATGATGCTGTCAGTGGGTGCATGTATAATCACTGAGCTTCAGTAAAGACAGTAATCCAAAACATATTCGCAAATCTACAAAACTTTGGTTGTGGAGTCAGTCCTTGAGAAGCGATGTTAGTTTGTATTCCACTTGGAATTTCAGGACAAATCTATCAATCTATTCAAGTCAATTCAATTAATTTTTATTTATATAGTGCCAAATCAAAACAGAAGTTGCTTCAAGGCACTTTATGTTTTAAGGTACAGACCCTACAATAACACATGAAAAACAGAAATCCCAACAATCCGAAAACCCCCTGTGAGCAATCGTTTTGGCGACAGTGGGAAGGAAATACTCCCTTTTAACAGGAAGAAATCTGGCCGAACCATGCTTTAAGAGGTTGAGCCATCTGCCGTAAGCAGTTGGGAGGGAGGGGAGGAAGACAGGACAAAAGACATGCTGTGGAAGAGAGCCAGACAATAACAACTACTTACTAATAAACAAATGCATAGTGGTGTATAAACACAGTCTCCTCATGTGCCTGCCCTAAAACTCCATATCTGAAGTAGAAACACAGCATATCGGAAAATGTAAAGTTAATGTAAGATCTGTAACCCTGAAAAATCCTGAAATTAACTATGTGTCAAATTTACTTATTTACCTGTGGTTGATTATATCACAGTAAACAAAGGCTTAATTATTATGCTACTGTGATCCTTAGGAGTTACATGAAAATCATTTTATTTTTAGAGTTTCATAGTGTAATTAGTATTGTATCTGTCTGCTTCTACCCTGTTAGAACTTGTGTTGTGATGGTTGATGAAATATGTTTGACTACTTCTTGTCTGATACACCAGAACCCGTCCATTCAGTGATTTTCTTCCATCTATCCAGTTCAGTGTGATGAATGGGCCGGCTGGAGCTTCTCCCAGCTGGCACAAGGGGAAGAGGTGTGGTATACTCCAGAAAGGTCACCAGCCAATCACCGTGCCAACAGAGTCACACAGACAACTACACAAAAAATGTAAAATCACCAGTTAACATAACAAGCATCTCCTGTGACTGTGGGAGGAACCTGGAGTACCTGGAGAGAGCTCAAAAGGGCACAGGGAGAACATGCAATTACCACACAGAAAGATTTGCCAGTGGATTCAAACCCAAGATTTTCTTGTGAGGTGATGGTGCTAACAACCACTGTTCCATTCCCTTCTTTTTAAAAACTTTTTTAGAGTTAATTTTAGCTTTTAATTTTTACAGAAATGCAATTAAGTTTGTACTTTCCATAAGCGTTCTCCAAGTTTTGTTCTTACCAAGTTTAACTAGATAAAGTTACACTTGTTAAAAGTGAGTTAAATTTTACTCAGTGTGTGCAAGTTTTCATCACTTTCTGATAATAGATGAAAGTCAAACAGCCACAGCACAAATTCTGAAAACAAGCAAAGTCAAAGAAAGTAACAATTCAGAGACTAAATCAACATCAAAGGATCAGGGACCAACATCAGCCGCTTACTGCAAAATCTCTGTTTGTCTGACAAGCCAACATCACATAGCTGTGGCTGTCTTGAATCCGCTTGATCCACTCTGGCAAGACTGTCAGGCTCTCTGAAAGACTGCTACAGATTGAGGCCAGCAGACCTGCTGCATCCTGTGGACAAGTCCTTTTTATAGTTCTCATCTTCATCCCACAGAGAGGTGGGTCCAAATGGTGTAAGCCAACAAGTGACTATCACAGAAGGTGAAGAAACTTAACTTCAGCTACCTCAGAAAATAATGGTTACCTTTTGTTCTTTGGTAATCTGAGATTCAAACCCTGAGATATTTATCTTGGTAGCATCTTCATTTAGGGTTTTGCAAATAAATCCACTTATATTCATATAGATTAAAGTCCTGGGTCTTGTGTGTTTTCAAACAAAGAATTGTAGGTCAGGGGATTAGAGATGCAAAAGTATGTGCGTGTTTTGCTATAAACCATGTTGGTAAAAAAAAAAAGAAGAAAAAAGTGGAAAGCAAGAATCCAGGGAACTCATTTAATCACATTTATTCAACTTGGTTTCTCTCATTAAGAAATCAGGTTACACAAAGTATTCTGGTTATGTAAGCCCTAGCAAATATGACCCCAGGAGCTTATGGATGGCTCAGGTCCAACATTCATTTGCAAATCTTGCCTCAGAAACTAAACTAATTATTTAGATAATGTCTCTATTCTTTGTCAGCAGGAGCGCAGAAAACATCATCAGCCTCTGACTGACTTTGAAAGTTAGAACAAAAAGGGGGAAAAAAACCCCAAAACTTGTGTTTGAGAAATACAGCCTGTGAAAAGCTACCAAAGGATTTGCGGGTGATGATGCGTTGGTTGTTTTTCTTTTTTCCATCTAGGTGAACAACATGTTATCAAAGACTAGCCTTTCTCTGATTTACTTTCTGGAGAGTACTCATGTTTTTTCAGCGTTTGGCATAACCGTGACAGCGCATGAAATTCATAACAGTGTGACTATAGTATGCACATTCTGCTACCCTACAGGAGGGAAGCAGGGCGACCACTGTGGGCCTTGTGGGCCTACTGTTGAAGTAGTATTACACTGGCTCTTTAAACAGGGAGGTTACAACTTAGATTAACATAAAAATAGATTAGTTACAGCACACACTGACAAATGTGACTTCTGCTATTTATGATCAATTGGTAGCAGTTGTTGAAAACTGTTGGGGGTAATTCCACCCGTGGGCACCAACCTCTACCTGTTTCAGGCAGACTCACTGTAAATTATTTGTGAATACATTTCACTCCGAGGTTTCCTACCTGCGGTTCCCACTCATGACTAGAGTTCAAATGTGCCTCTTAAATTTATCATAGGTTTTGAACCTGTGCTTTTGGATAAGTGAAAAAAAAAAGGCTTGCATCAGCTGTGTGGTTAAATTATTCAAGAAGATCCAATTTTAAAGCCAAAAGCATGTTCCAAGTGCATTTATCAGGTATTATCGCAACCTGACAACCCATGAAAGAAAACTGGCAGGCATCCATGATAAATCTTCAAGGATTAGGTGTTTTTGATGACTGCTTTTTGTGCTGTTGTACAGATTTATATGTACCTAAATAGAGATTAATCAGACAAAAATAATTTAGAATATGTACAATTTCAACATATGCTTATCTCCGTCACATAAATAGGTGTCCATCATGGCAGGATTTTGTGCACCATGTGATTTAGCAGGATTTGTAGATTTTGAAATAATTTGCAAGGATTGCAAGGCTTATCAGCAATGACCTTTTTATTTCAATAAAATATGTTATTAGTTTTTACTAAAAGATATGTAATAATGATTCATAAATTACTGTATAAATTTAAATGAATATAGTTTTATGTATTTTCCAAACTAAATGTAGATTGATTGTGCCAGATGTAAATCTGGGAGCTCATGCAAAAGCCACTGTTTCATAAGAGGTGTAGCAGTGGCTCTCTGAGAACAAAACTATGTATTTTACTTCTAATATATCCCAGACCATGACACGTGTGATTGTTACAGCTTAGTCATTATTACTCACTTTGTCTGTGAGTGGTCATTATGTTTTGGCTTGTTGGTGTTTATTGGGCCCGCAATGTGAAGACGGGCATCACATTAAATCTGTGCTGCTACATAAAACATTTATGAATCTCATGGTGGGATTCCCAATTATTTTCAATAGCTGAATCTTTAAAAACTTTTTTTTAAAGTTGTGTTTTATTTGCCTTTTGGTGGTGAGCAAGAAGAGAACTCCAGTTTCACTCTGAGAACCATAACTTATTATTTATTTATTTATTTATTTTTGAAGCATAAATCATATCACCAATCAAGTTACTGGCTGGAAATTTAGCCTTCAAAACAGCTCCTCAGACCTTTGTGGCTGAAAGCGTCGGGTTTGGAAGGACACTGATTTCCCAAACGCCAAATATAGTTGTAGCTGTTTCTACATTGACCTGCAAACCTCCTCATCTCTTAAAGAAAAAGAAAATGAAAAAAAAAAAAAAGGTCTCCTTTCTGTTCTTTTCGTCTGTAGGATTTCACACTAACAAGAGAAGCATGAAAATAGGGCAAATGTTGGACGATCCTGATTACTGGCACTTTTTTGGATCTTTTTTTTTTTGTCATCTGCATGTTTTTCCTTTTCCCTTCTCCTCTTGCAAGGAAAGAGCAGAAGTGGATACATGTTTTCAGAGGCGTTTGTTAGCAAAATCATGCAAACCGTTAAGGAGAATTAAGAATTAAAGTGGTGCACAAGCAAAGCAATGATGTGATCACATGTGACCTTGTGTGTGATCTCTGGGCGCACTTCTGCTTGTCTTATTTTTTTGTAAGGATTCTGACAGTTTTAAGCACAACTGCAGAATGTATGTGTTGTTAGAAGTAAAAAGGGCATACGCACTATGCATTATTTATCCTGTGCCATCATAGACTACACAAGCAGAGTTAGAGTGGTTTACAAAGCTGGGTGGGGCTGTAGAGAAAATAGTATTAAGCATCTCCCCAAGGCAAATCAGATCAGTTTAACAGGGAGTTTTAGATGTCAAGTCTGACATTCCAGCTGTTTGTGAGCAGAACCAAAGTCTATTTCTGCACTGATCCCAATCACCCCAAGTATGAAGGACTGCTACTGTGTTACTGACAAGTGTAAAAACAAAAGTGACACTTTACTGTAGCTATTGAAGATAACATTGACTGATCTAATGTGCAGCATAATGTGGAGCAATTTTATTTAAATTAATCTGTTATAAAGCTTTAAATGAATTAAATAACATCAAACTACTTCCAACAAAAGATGTTCAACATGAATTTTCTAAAGTAATTTTTGCTTGATTATCTAAATGTGTTATGTTCTTTTTCAATGGTCATATACATGGTTGTTGGACAGTTCAAGCACAGTACATATACATTAATATTTGCTTATTCTGCAAACAAACCTATATAGTCAAAGTACTTACTGTACCTGTTGAAAAACTGGACATGGTATGTCCAAACTATTAAGTGGTATTATATCTTTATTTAAATTTTGTGTATTAAAATCATCCAGCCATCAATTTTAAATCTTTCTAGCTCCTTCTTTGTGAATAGTATAAATCCTGGCAAGTAATTTGGGTTGGAAATCACTGTTCTAACATCAGCTGAAAATACTGTTGAATTTTCATTACTTTGCAAAAGCCCCTCATTTCTTTAAATTTTGCTAGAAAGTGTTGCGACTCACTTACACATGTGCAAACATGCATGGAAATGGAAATGCAAAAACAGAGGTGGTACAATTACAAAAAGCTTTAAAAGTCAATATTTGATATGACTTTCAAGCTTTATTCTTCAACACAGCCTGAACTCTTTTAGACAAGCTTTCTTGTCATTTCTTTAAGTAGTCTTCAGCAATAGTTCTCCAGGATTCAAAGACATTCAAAGCTCTGCCTTTTGTTCTGTTCTCTGTCACAATGATCCCACACTGCTTCAATAATGTTGAGATCCAAGCTCTAGGGAAGCCAATACATTACTGATACTGTTCATGGTGTTTTTCTATCCAGCTGTGCTTTTGCTGCATTGGCATTGTGTTTGGTATCATTGTCCTCCTCCATACATAATGAAGTCTTTGAACCAATAATTTCAAGTTTGGATTCACCACTCCTTAAGACCTGTTGTCACTGAGTTTTAGTCCAGTTCTTTGGCATACCTCAGCCTTTTCTTACATGGCCATGTTACCTTTCCTTCACAATGGTTTCTTGACAGCTGCCCTTCCACTGAGACCATCTCTGTTGAGGCTTCATTGAACAGTAGATGGATCACCTAAAGGGCCAGCTGCATCTCTCAGGTCCTGTGTCAGGTGTTTGCTGGATTATTTTCTGTTTCTTAAAAACATGACTGTCAGATATTGTTCATAGATGCTATAGAGCTATTCCCAATAGTTTTCTGGAAATCACCATGCTGTTGCAAAAATACAGTTTTATGCATGTCTAGCAGTTTTCAAAGATTCATTTAAAGAAATGGGAAAAAATGGTATGTTTTTGTGAAAGGCTGCTAAAGTGCCTAAAGACAATTTAAAATTGGGTCTGCGCTGGTTCATCCCTGAGTTAGGTGATTTTTTTTATGCTTGAATGATTCACAAAAGCAGCCAATGTATATATAAATCTATAATTGGTCATGGTATGACATTTTTTCCTCAAATAATAGAGGCATCCCAACTTCACTTGTGACTTTTTTTTCTGTCTTACCTTTGCTAACCTTGTACATCGCTTCGTAATTCTTGCTGCTTTGTCTTTATTTTTTTGCATCATCTGTTATTTTTGACATATCTCCATCTCTCTGCCCTGTGTACCTGCCTTGTTTCATCAGTCACTTTCACACGACTCCTAAATCATTCCGATCATCCCGCCCTCCCGCTTTTAGGACCCTGTCTTCCTGCATCTTAAAATGCAAGATGGATGCAAAGCAACAAATCCATCCATCCTTCCACTCCTGTATTTATTCCTCCTTCTTCCTCACCAAATCCATCCATGCTTTAGTCTCTCAATGGGGCGCCTAGAAGATGTCTTCCATTTATTATTTATTTCCATCTCTTTGTCCAGCTGCTCTCTACTGTCGCATGTACACACACAGACACACGGGAGTCCGTCTCTTATCCTCTTATGGGTTTATTTTAGTAAAGGCAGTAGCAGAAGTATACACGTTTTGTATTTCAGTGAGCACCACAGAGGATAAAAGTAACATCTCAATTAATAAGATTTAAATCAAGATTTAAAGAAAGTCATATTTTTTTAAGAAAAGGGATAAGAATAAAAATAAATTAGATACATAGAGCATTAGAAACAGAAGGAAAGGAGTATTTATTGAGATGGGTAAAGGAAGGAGACAGATGGAGATAAAGACAGAAGGGAGAGAGAGTAAAGGCTTTGTTATACTAAATGGGTGCCAACTGGAAAACTGGCAGAACAATTTGAATCACCAGGGCCCTCCTCACTTTCACTCCAGTCAAATATGGACTGCATTGATATTGAGACTGGGTAGACCTTGTGACAGTTTTTGATGGCAATGAAGCTTCAAAAGAAAAAGAATTATCAGAAGTGGACACAGCTGAAAACATTGCACTTTGATAATGGCGGAATCTAGCTAGCTAGATTGTTAGACCCTGATGAAGACTGAGTTGAAATGTGCTGTCAATAGATACATGTTGGCATGTCGGTCTTTTTTATCTGCTGAATTGCACCAACAAATACATTTTTTAACATTTTTTTTACCTTAACAGATTGCCTCAGCAATCTTTCTTTTTTTTCTTGAGTCTTTCCATCCTACTGATGAGCACCTGTTGGAAAACCTTTAGAGCCACCTAGGGCTTCATTTTATATATACAGTGTTTCCTGATTTCCTGTGATTGCCCCCTAAACCTAATAACTGCAATCAAGCATTTGCGATAACTGGCAATGAGTCTTTTACAGCGCTGTGGAGGAATTTTGGCACACTCATCTTTGCATAATTGTTGTAATTCAGCCACATTGGAAGGTTTTCTAGCACAATCCGCCTTTTTAAGGTCATGCCACATCATCAAAGTGCTCATTTTGTTTTTGTTTTTCTTAAGTCTTTCAAAGGTGGACTTGCTGGTGTGTTTTGAATCATTGTCCTTCTGCAGAACCAAAGTGCGCTTCAGCGTTAGGTCACGAACAGATGGCCGGACATTCTCCTTTAGCAGAATTCATGGTTCCATTTACCACAGCACGTCTTCCAGCTTCTAAGGCACCAAAACAGCCCCACACCATCACACTACCACCACCATATTTTACTGCTGGTATGATGATCCTTTTCTGTAATTCTGTGTTACTCTCCAAAAGTTGATTCTGTTCATCTGGACGTAGCGTCTTCAGTGGGAGAAACGTTTCGTCACTCATCCAAGTGACTTATTCAGTCTCAGCTGACTGCAGGTTTCCCCAGTCTTATAAACAGTACATTTGCATAATAACTGAAACTAGCACCACTGAAGGAACAATGGGCTGGGAGGTCAGTTCCTTCATCTGTGTTACTGTTATGCCAGATGTAGTGGGAACACACCTTCCAAAAAAAAACTGTATTTTCCCCAAAGTCTTGGGGATTATCAAGATGTTTTCTGGCAAAACTGAGACAAGCCTATATGTTCCTTTAGCTCAACAGTGGTTTTTGTCCTGGAAATCACTTTTACACACAGGGCCATGTAGGC
>VUQG01015644.1:92265-112018 GCA_015106755.1 Etia nguti | reverse complement strand
GTGTGTGTGTGTGTGTGTGTGTGTGTGTGTGTGTGTGTGTGTGTGTGTGTGTGTGTGTGTGTAATTTTGAATAACTTTGTATATGTCTTTTGTTCAAGTTCACTTAAAATGAAACTTAAAAGTACCTGATGATCACGTGTCTGTAAATGTGTTTCAAGCAAACCTGCCGCTGAGATATTTCCCAGGGCCATCAAAACAAAATCAGTCAAATGTGAAAATTGACTAAATACATAGTTATGATTACACAAACAGTGAATTGTATTTTGCGACTAATGCCACAGTTTCTAATCGCATTTATCAAAGATGGAAAAAGTCAAGTACTTTGTTATAGTGTAGTAAGCTAAAGTTTATCAAAGCCTAAATGTCCGTGTTATCATGAGGTCGTACTGCATTCTTTGCAGGGTTTCCCGTGCTGATATGTTCTTTAGGCACCTGGTAGCATTTTCTTTCTTGGAATCCCTCAAGTGACACACATCTGTGCATGGTAGTTTGTTTTTTTCAGGCTGGAGTCTGTTGGAAGTATAAATCTGTATTCTTGTATGGTTTGCCCTTATAAAACAAATTGCTGTAGAGAAATTTAATTGAAACAACAAAGATTAACAGCAACGGGAGGTTAATTAATTGGACATTAAGGGTAAAGAACTGCTGCTGCAGAGGGGACATGTGGATGGAAACGACAACACCCATCACACAATGCTGTCACAATTTAGGGCCTCAGGACTTTTATTGACAATATGCGATGCGATGAAGTATATGCATGTATTTGTACTTTCACTCGCCTTCCTCCTGCTTCTGTCAGAAGAATACTAGCACGGAAATGCATGTTTAATCTCAAAATGTCAGTACGTTTGCTGACGTGATAACTTTTTCCTGCGGTTTTTCCTGTGCTGCTTTTTTATTTTTTGTGTATTTAACAAAGGAGCTGCTCTAAAATGGTCCCTATTCATCTACGTGCGCACATTACAGCATTACCCAAAACCTTAATGATGGCAGTCAAAGAGAAAATATGCAAAGGGGAAACACATAAAACAATAATAAGTTTCTATCTGATTTTGGCATAATTAGGTCTCTCTGGTTTCTAATAGTCATCCAAATAAACCTTATGATTGAGTGAATGTTGTAGGTGATATGAACTCATCTCCAGTGTTCACCTTTGAAGTTATACTATTCCTGAAAGCCTAATTTCATTATTCCATAGCTTTATTTTCAGTCAGTGAACTGCTCAATTCTTTTTGCTAAATCCTGTTTCTTTACATGGGTCGTTAATGTTTAATCTAATCCAGTTTTATTGAATAACTATTGCACAATCGAGTATGTGCTTATATCTGTACTCTGCGCTGGAATTCACTAAAGACAGATGTTTGAATATGCTATATGTTTGCTCAGAATGAATCTCCACCAGTAAAATGTGGGTTAAGAGTATCTTTATGATGAAATCACGTAAGCTAAGCACACACCTGTCTCGTAAGAAAATCCACAAGGCCCCTAAGTGTATTTCATTGCAGAGACGCACAAGCCAAATGAATATAAATGTTGTAAACATTTCCCACACTCAGTGCAAACCACATCATTTGAAAACAATTTTTATCATTAATTTTAAGTTGAATACGTTCACATAAATATTAAATGGCCCCTGGAGCCTGGAGGTGATGAAAAGCAGATAATCTCAGCTACACTGAGTCATATGTGAAATGCTTTATATTAGAGACAGAGCACAATTAAACGTTATACTTAAAAACAGCTCTAGCTTCATATTTAAAAACTAGTTCTTGTAAGCCCTAAACTGCTGACTGACATCATAGATGTGATTTTTATGTTAAATTACTGGAATCTCAAAGTATTTACCTTTTGTTTACCTTATTGTGATTATTTTGAGAGGTTGGGGTACATTAGATTGCTCATTTGATACAAAAAAATGAAATATGTGCTTTCTTCAGAGTGAATAAGAAATCTAATCCTTGCCTATGTCCATTTTTGTCATGCTGAAACTTATAATAATTGGAGCAGTTCCTTAAGGGTGCTCTATTTTCAAAGAAAAGCCAGTCACAATATCACAAGACTATATTTATCAGGAATACTTATGTTTAGAAGTTTCTGAGCACAAACAAGAAAGAGAAGTGTCTTGGGGCATTTTGGAGAGGGGTCAAATGCATCATCCACCTGCAAGCTCTGTTCTGTTCTGTGCAGCTGAGTTCTTAATCAGCATGTGGATACGCCCGTCTGGAATATGACCTTTGACCCCTGAGCCCTGGCCTCCTGACAGGCAACCCCTTGACCTTGCAGTCAAGCGGCTGGGCAGGTGCTGCGCAGGCACACAAGGGCACAAATGGTGAGTGGTGTGCGCCATCATCCCCCCACCGCTAATGTTTTGCTATCGCCAAAGCTAATGGCTCGCTCTCTGAATTACCTGTAATGGTGGTTTTGATCTGTTTCTAAGCGTTTCAGTGCGCTCAAAGGAGGATAAAAATGCGCAAATTTACTCATCACTACTAAAACATGTGGGAAATATTAGATGGTGGCTAATTGTTTTGGACAACTACTTCTTGGACTGATTTCTTCCACACATGATGCCTGTAAATAGACAGCGAGGAAAAAGGTTGAGTCATTAGATGATTACTGAAATTGTTTTAGAATGCATTCCTATCAACTGAACTCTCAGCTTTGCTGTAAAACCATCACTTGGGAAAAATGTCGGTAATTCAAGTTGATGTCTTTAACTCCAAGTCCAGAATCAAAAGATTCCATCTATGCACTTTCTCAACTGCTTATCCTGAATTAGATAAGTGATAAAAAATTTAAAAAAGATTCTGTCACTCAATTAGTGTTTAAAGAATTTAAATAAAATACTCGCTTCTTTAAGAAAGTTGGATAACACAAAGTTGTAAAACTCCTAAAACTTATTCTGCTCCTATTCTGCCCACGTCACTTTCAAAAATCCAAATTCCAGCTTTCACCTATGAAACCCCTCCGGCAACCTGCCTACCCTTCACCCCACTTTCAACAAAGGAGAAAGAACACACACACTAACACACACGCACATACATCCCTAAGCAGCTGCGTCATTATAAAACTCTTTTGAACTTCACACTGGAAGTCAAATGCCATATGTGTCAGTACAAGACAGATGTACTGCAGCTGCCTCTTGGCTCCAATTTCATCTGTGATACCAGCCCTCTCCACTCTCCACTGTCTCCCCCTTACCCATTTCCAAACCACTACCACCCCCCCTCCTTCACCAGCAACCTCACCACAAGCTCTTTTCCTCCCATCATGCACTGATAAAATCACCAGCACCTTTGAAGTATCATCACTAAATCTGGGCATCTAACAGCACACACAAATAATTGTGCATAATAGGTTTCCACATTCAAACATGGGGACAATTAATTTTAGTCCTTTTTTAACATCGACAGGAAATTCCACTACAAATTTCTCGTGGGATCTTTTATTTTTTTCAACCATTAAAAACACAAAAACTACACAAGTCAGCAGAGAAATTCAGTAAAAACATTATCTTTAATAAAATATTTCAGTTCATGAAATTCAGTTGGCTTGCTTGATGCCGTATCATAAGTAAAAACTTCTTGTGGATTCAATTTGTCAAACTCCAACCTGCAGTGAACAATCTTCACCATTTGGGGTCAATATTGAACTCCTTCGCCCTCCTCTCAGAAAAATTGTCTTCTGTTAACAGCTCTAAATGCTTTCAACTGCCCAGAAAAGTATAGGAGGATAAGGAGATCTAATATAAAACGATGTTAGGCTTATTTCCATATTGTTTTCTAGTATCATTATCAAGCTTTTAAAATTACCTCCATGTTTATCCTGTGGTAATGTTAAAGTGAGTCTAATCAGTTGGATACTTAGAGAGTGTCACACAGTTTCATTTTCTCGATATGACTCTGTAAGAGATAAAACGTGGTTCAAGTTTTCGACTGTCTTGTTGCTGAATTCAGTTCTCTCTGTCCATACAACAGTGAGATTTTAAATAACAAACAAGATTTTTCTTCTTAATTCTATCAAATGTTGGGCACCTAGATGGCTGCTTTAAATTTATGACACACTTAAGGTGGGAAACAGTATGAAGAAAGAGTGATACAACCCAAGTGGAAGCTGCTACTGTGTCGTATAGCTCATAAACTTTATGAAAATTTTCTGAGCTTTACACTTCACTGATTCATTTTAAAATCAAAAGAAAAAAGCCTTTAGCCTCTTTTGTTTGCTTGTATCAACTTTGACACAAGTTTGAAAATGTCAATGATTCTGAGCAGCACTCAAATCCACATGAATCATTTTTATTCAAAATAACACAACTCAGTGTTTTCTTTTCCATGATCTAATTTCCTTTTGCTATGAATAAGCAACATTATCAAAACACATTTGGATGGCCTTGACAAGCAAGGTGAAGTGCAAAAACAAGTGAACAAAAAAAAAGCTGTCTTTTCCCTAGCAAACTGACAAGCTACAAGTCTCCTTCACTACATTTTTCCCATCATGATTTGTAGTGATTACTAGCCTTTTGGGTTGTTTTAGATCTTGCATGTGATTTGCAGCTCTGCAGCGTCTGGAAGCACTTCAGCAGACACACATAAGCCCACTGTGTTCAAACCTGGATTGAAACAGGCACTCAGGAGAGACTGCACAGCCCTCGAAGAAAGGCTGGTTTCTTTTCTGGTTTCTTGGCATAACTATCAAATTCAAATTAGATGCAACTGGACTTGTGATTGTATTATATTAAGCACCAGATACTGCATAAGTACGGTCCTGACTGTGCGTAGTGATGACGACGGGAATCTTAAAACACAAACTGAAATAGTAAAATAACCTCACCATAGTTAAAATAAACAGTCCTCAGAGCTGACAACGTGCAGTCTCGCCTAAGCATTTCCATGTTTGTGAATTAGCTACTGTAACAGCCTAATGTTTGACATGATGTAAACAGAGAGAAAAGTATATCTTTTTTACAAGAAGCCAGAATGACAGTGAAGTAAGTGAACAGTCATACACCCCCACAGTGACATTTAGTAAAACAAAGCTTATTGTACATATTTACAAAAGGAGCCTTTTTTGTCTCATAATGGTGAGCCATTGCAGGGACTGTTGGGGAATACAACTCGTACAAAGTATTCAAACCACAACAGCAAAGGCACGATTCTCCGATTGTTCCCAAATGTGAGGATCACATTTTTATTTGTTACATTGCAAAACTAAAGGGATTTTTTTTCCCCCTCACTGCTCATAAAATGTTAGCATTTATCAGACACCCGGGGGAGTATTTTTAAAAGACTTACTGCAGTGTCTTACATAAAGTGGAAAAGATCCACTATGAGTAGTTTTAAGTATTTCAGACAACAAGACTGACATCAGTTGTTTGAGGTCAGACAGTAATTTGTGTTTACATACACAATACATAGTCTGACATTACTGGGAAGACTCCAATATTTACTGTATGAACTGCCACGCCATATCTTGCGAGGTAAACGTGAATATGATCGATGAAATGGGCTGAGATTAACAAGATATTGAGCCATGTGAACTTCTTACTCTATTTACTGGTTGGATTAGTCAACTGTGGAGTCGTTTTTCTCTGATACTAATAATATTTAAAACATCTTTATTGGAATGTAATCTATTTAGAAAACTAAAACCTCCACAAGAGGGTCAAAGATTTGTTCAGTTTGGATCAGTAAACACTAGAAGGCAGAATTAAAGAAAGATCATTACTATATATGATTGTGTAAAGAACGGATACTAACATTATAATAGTGTAGTTTAACAAAACCTGCACAATTTCTTTTAACACTACATAAACTTATACATAAAAGAATGGGATGCATGTATTGTAAATGAGTGGCCTCCACTGTGGGAAGGGCACATTTAAATTTAAGATTCGTTAGTGAATGCATCCCATTTGTTGTCTATGTAAACACCAATGCCATGGATTCCGATCACATAGTGTTGGACTTGGAAGTTGAGCATCAATTTGCCAGCTCCTCATTAGTATAAAGTTGAGATCTATGTTACTTTATACAAATCAGAGGTGCCTGGTGCAGTAGCAACTCTGGAGACTTGGGAAAATGTAACCAAATCGGTAACAAATGAAGACAGATTTTGTTACAGAGCTGCAACTTTGTTTTTTTCCGGGAAAAATATTTTGCGGCACTTTTTGCAAAAAGTGTGTTTGTTTTGGTATGAAATCATTTGTACAATTCAGCCTGGTTTTAGAAGAGCATCTATCAAATTATCTTTCATTACAAGGTCTAGTAGCTCACCCATCTAACATAAAGCTTCACAATAACCCAGCTCTAAAAACACCTTTGTGGACATTTATGCTAAAATGCCACCCAGAACTTTATAAGGCTGTATTTTAGAGTTGTTTGTCTCATGTGGTTGCATTCCTGAAATCTTTAATTACTTCATATTTAATACTGTTTGTTCATATTAAGACCTTTGTGTAAACATGTTGAAATGTCTTCCACTGGGTGCAACAGTGTAAAGTTGCATGAACATACTGTGTGAAATCTTTTACTAGCAGTTGTTTTGCATGTTTAATTTTCATAATCTTTTACTATTTGTTCTATTATTATATTTCTTTGTTTTTTACAATCTCATTTCCAAAAAAAGTTGGAACACTGTGTAAAATGTAAATTTAAAAAAATGATTCCACTGATTTGCAAATATCATAAACCCATATTTTATTCAAAATAGAACACTGAAAACATATCACATGTTTAAACTGAGACATCTCATGAAAAATATTGGCTCAAAAGTAAGTGGTACCAAAAAGACAGCTTGTGGAATTTCACAACTAATCAGGTACTCTTGGAGTTTCTCAGAAGTAAAGATAGGCAGAGATACACTAATCTGCAAAAATGTGCATCTCCAAATTGTGGAACAATATCAGAATAATGTTCCTTATAAAAGTGTTTGAATGTAAGGAGTTTAAATGTCTTATCATCTACAGTAGATAATATGATCTTGTGATAATATCACAAGTTTCACAAAATCTGGAGAAATCTCTGTGCGCAAAGGATAAGACCGAAAATCAATATTGTATGTCCGTGATGGCTGGGACCAGTGGCACTGCATTAAAAACAAACATTAAAAACAGGCATTATTTCCATAAATGCATGTTAAAGCTCTATCATGCAAAGAAGTAGTTATATGTGAACATGATGCAGAAACACCATAATCTTCTCTGGTCCAAAGCTTATTTAAAATGGATGAAGGCAAAGTGGAAAACTGTTCTATGCTCAGATGAGTCCAAATTTCAAATTCTGTTTGGAAAAGATGCACTCAGTATCCTCCGAACTAAAGAGGAAAGAGACCATCCGCCTTATTTAGTGCTCAGTTCAAAAGCCTGCATCTCTGATGGTATAGGGGTGCATTAGTACCTATGGCACTGGCAGCTTGCACCTCTGGAAAGGCATCATTAGTGTTCAAAGGTATACATCATCCAGATTATATCTTTTTCAGGGAAAATCTTGCACATTTCATCAAAACAAAGCTAAACTGCCTGATGAATCTTTTATAACAGCATGGCTTCATAGTATAAGAGTCTGGGTGCTGAACTGGCCTGCCTGCAGTCCAGACCTTCCACTAACTGAAAACATTTGGTGCATTTGATGAAACAGAAAATATGACAAAGAAGACCCAAGCAGACAGAATCCCATATCGGACAAAAATGGGACAGGATTCCTCTCCCAAAAGTCCAACAACTGGATTCAGTCCCCAGACTGTTGTTAAAAGAACAGAGGTAATTATGGCCTTGTCTAAATTAATGTGAGATACGTTGCTACCAATAAATTCAAAATGAGCTTTTTCCCAGAAAATTGTACATTTTCTTTTGTAAATAAAATATGGGATTATGAGATTTGCAAATCTTTGCATGCTGTTTGTATTTACATTTTACACAGCATCCCAACTTTTTGGGATTTGTTGTTGTAAATTCTATTTTTTGATACTACAGAGTGTGAAAATAAATTATGAATAGTGAAGAAGAGTGCTTTTGCAATGGTTTGGGGTTGTAGAAAAAGTAATCGGGTAAAAAAAAAAAAAGTGACATCCATGTAGCTACCGCTGCCTGACACTGGTGTGTGCATGACACTTGACAAAAACCAGATATCCAAAATGTTAATTTATCCAGAAGGTTTTGTGCAGGAGGATTCACACAGCTAATTCTGTGCTGATGAACTGGACTCCATAGACTCAACTCACAGTTTAATTCCAATACATGTCATTCACATAATTGTTGCATGTTCACATACAACATTACACATTTGTTTTAGTTGTTCTAGACTGACTTGTAGAGTGCGTTTTAAATAAGCACCATTCTTTTTTGTATGTGACTCACTGCAAGATCCTCTTTTATAGGTTTCCACTGACCTGTGTGCTGCTTTTCGTAACAAAGGGCCTGTAAGTTTAATTCACATGGCAAAAAAAACGTGTATTAGTACCTCGTGTTATCTGAGGACACGCAGAAGGAATCAAGACATCAGACTTAACACACAGGGAATTGTGGTAATATACACATACTTGCTCTTCCAGTGGTGAGCCTGTCATCTTTGCAAATATATTCTCATTCTTACCTAGATATTTTTCAGTCACTTCAAGACAGGAAAAAAAACATGTAAAAACAAATAAAATGTCAAATATAGGGAGAAGAAAGTGCAAATATTTTGGCGCCACTTTGTTTTTCTTTTTCATTTTTTTCTGTTCATTTACAAAACTCAGGAACTTCTTAATTTTTCTGCTCCATCTGTCTCTGTCCTGTCAGCAAGCGTGCAGATGCCTTCCCTCTGTGCCCTCTGCTCTCATCTCAGCTTCTTGATCCTTCTCTTCTCACACCAGACGTCCTACTGGAAACATGTGCAGGAGAAAGAAGACAAAAGAAATCATTTAATAATGAAAGTTTAGGAAGTAGAAATTTGTTACTACTGATGTGGGCTGTGTTTCTGAGTACAATTAATGCAAACCCTTCAGTGCGCAAACACGTAACAATGCTCTTTGTGCTTTTTTTGTACATGTGAAATAGTCTCTGAATGACCATGTGGAAAGCAGATTTGTCCTCAGATTTTTAAAACGAAGCAGATTTAATCCGTTATATAATTCATTTCTTATTTTAATTTGTCAAACTGTAATTATATCTCTATATTACATCCATCACCAGCATAGTGTCTGCTCTCCATCTTTTTGTTTTTTAAGGTAATGTATTAAACTACAAGAGTAATATGTACTGACTCAAAATGTTACCTAGAACAGTTCTTGTGTACCGTCAAAGTTCCTGCAATTATGTTAAAGCCAAGCAAGATCTGTAAAGTTATGCTGTTTTGCAGTTGCATGGGACACTGAACTGCGCATGGAATAGGCTGCTCACTCATCAATCAGATATGCGGGTGTATATGTTCAGGGGCAAAAAGGAAGTAGAAGAGAAAGATAAAGGAGGAAAGAAAGAAGAACAGGCCTGGGAGGAAGGCAGATGGGTCAAGAGCTTAGATTGCTTGCAGATGGCTGTCAGAATAGAGCCAAGGTCCTCCTGTTAGAGCTCAGGCTGTGTTTCAAGCTGTGTGCCTGGGTGTTCACTTTTATATGCAAGCATTTCTATGTTGAGTTAAGTTTGGTTTAAATTTAGTGCAATAATAATGAAGTTGTATTTCTGTGTATACGTAAATTCTTTCTTTCTGCATATTTGGGAGCTGCAGGTGCAATATCTGTCAATAAGCTGGATTGCATTTTTATCTACGAAAAAGAAGCCCAGCTGATTTCACTCTAGAGGCTTCTGTAGTCTCAGATGATACATTTACAAGCAATAACTCAGTTCAGACTTTAATGCATCACAATCCTTCCACTGTCCCATAAATCAGCAGTTACATTCCATATGAGCCATCCAGCGGTGGATGTTTTCATCTATACTTTACTATAACTGTACAAAATAAAATATTATAGCCAACTAATCTTGCCATGAGTCTGTTTAATCTAAGTGACTACTGTTTGCAGTTTTAGCTTTGACACTTTTATGTAAATAAATATTGCTTTAGGTCCTGTATGTGACCAGAACAGAATGAATCATATCCACCCAGGTCGTAAAAAATAGTTTCTGTGCTTGAAAGAGAAATACCAAAAGTCTCTACTGCCTCTTTGCATAAAAGCAATGAGGTTAATGTGATCCCTTGTCCAAAGATAATTGTGATTTCCAATTTTAGTAATTTATATTTAGCAGCATGTCTCTGTTCTGGGACTCCCCTACCCTTCTATGTGCATACATAGAAAGCCAGTTGGAGAGAACCCCCAGCACAGAACAGGGCATACACCAGTAACAACAGATATGACTGATTCAGTCAGGCACAGCATGTAAAAGAGGTGTTGGGGTATAGGTGGTTTCAAAGCTGCTTGCAGATGTGCAACAACTGTGGACAGACTAAAGCAGTTTAGATGGGGTGCCTTGCATGAGATTTTGTCAGTTGCATGTGTAGCTAAGAAATCAGCTATTGTTGGCTGATAACAAGATCAGCTGATCTGCTGGGATTGAAGTTGAGCTTGGCCTTTTTGGCGAGCCTTGAGGAGACTGAGTTCTTAAAGGTTCTGGATGCGAATGGCTGTCTTGGTTGACACATCTCAGCAACATCACATGAAACTTGAGGACAATGCCTCTGGACTGGCAGACCAGAGTGGTGGTAACCCTTTTTAAGAAGGGGGACCAGAACATGTTCTCTAATTTCAGAGGGTTCCCACTTCTCAGCCACCCCAGGAAGGTCCATGACAATGTACTGGAGAGGAGAATCCAATTGTTAGTAAAAGCTAATATTCAGGAGGAAAAATGGTGGTTTGCAATACTGGACCAGCTCTTTATTCTCTCAGAGAGAATGGAAGTTTGCCCAATGAGTCTGCATGTTTTTTGTGGACTTGGACAAGGCATTCGACTGCATCCGATGAAACATCCTTTGGCTGGTGTTCCGGGAGTACAGGTTGACTGGCCAGTAGCTACAGTTCATTCAGTCCCTGTACAGTGGTAGCGAGAGCTTGGCTCGCCAAGTGTCGAAGGATCTCTGCTCCGGTAGCCATCTGCAAACCACTTCTTTGCAGATGGTGTGGTTCTCCTGGCCTCATCAACCAGCGACCTCCAACTTGCACTAGGGTGGTTTGCTGCTAATTATGTAGTGGCTAGGATATGAATCAGAGTGCCCAAGTTTAAGACCATGGTTCTTATTAAGAAAAGGGTGGAGTGTTACTCCAGGTCATCGACAAGCTATACCTTAAGTCGAGGAGTTTAAGTATCTCGGGGTCTTGTTAATGAGTGTGGGGAGAGTGAAGTGGAAGAAGGACATGCAGATTGGCGTGGTATCTGTAGTGAGGCAGACACTATTGGCCTGAAGAGGGAGCTGAGGGTGAGGCTGTCAATTCACTGGTCAGTCTATGTTCCTACCTTTACGGCCATGGCCATGAGCTCTGGCTAGTAACCGAAAGAATGAGATTGGCGGTACAAGCAACAACAATGAGTTTCCTCATGACTTGTTGGGCTCTCCATAAAAGACTTTGGTGATTCAGGCTGGCTCACAGCGGTGCTGCTACATCTCCACTTCAAAAAAGAAGCCAAGTAAAGCCTCCTCGATGCTTCCTGGATGCTTCAGGCGTTCTGCTGCAAGGAGGCCCTGCGGCAAACCCAGGACACACTGCATAGATTATAGCTCACAGCTGGCTTGGGAATGGTTGAGTAAGACGAGGTAGCCTGGGAGAGGGAGGTCTAGGTGTCTCTGCTTTAACTATCCCCACGACCCAAACCTGGATAAGTGAGGATGGATGAATGAATGGATAGATTTTTAGATCTAAAATGAACTATTTGGCTAAAGTTTGGCCTTTCTCACATTAATGGATTTTTAAGTGGTAGTATTCGTTGTCATAAATCCTGTACCTTGGCAACATTAGTGGCATGTTCTACCTGTTGAGGCAGGTCCACAATATTTCCTAAGAGCTTTTTCCACTGAAGTCATGCTGTTCCTCTCTTTAGCTCAGATAAATGTCTCTGTTGTGAGGAGCTGAGCGACAGTTGTGCTGATGAATTGGCTTTGCAATTACGAGGCTCCAGAGGAGCGAATGGTCCTCTCCCTCCTCTCTTCCCAGTCACTAAGGACACTGTCTGTGCCATTAACAACACAAAGCTCTCCAGCCTCTCCCTGGACACCTTGGCCCCACTTCTGATAAAGAGCTGAAAGCAGATCCTGTCTAGCAGTGAATCGCCTGGCCTCACCTGGGACTGACCAATAAAGCCACTTGGCTCAAGAGCTGGGAATCATGGTATACCTGTGCATAATGGCAGCAGGGGGGAAATCACTTTGCTAAGACGAGAGATACACTGGCTTGAGTTTACTTTCAGTTAGGTAAAAACAGCCCATTGAATGATTTTTGTAGCAAATTCCAGAACTAATGATGTAAAGAAGTAATGCTTTCCTGTCAGTATCCTCTCTGATGACCTCTTTAACATCAGTCCAGAATCCAGAAAGTCAAGCTGATGTCACTGTAATTAAAACACAAGTGGTGTTGGCTCTGAGGGGGCAGGAGTTCTCTAATGGCCCTGTATCCACAGTGCCAAGGCTGCTCAATAATGCCCTCCTTTCATTCCTGTCAGACGTAGCCAGGACAAACAGGAGAAAAACAGGGAAGCACGAAGGGAGACAAGAGGAAGAGAGGAGTTTGACAGAAAACAGAAAAAGCATAATTCTGTGTGCTAGACTGTCTCATCTGTTTTTGTTACTCGTCTCGTCTACATAACAGCACTGGAATTATTTATTTGCCTCTGCCAGGTGAAAAGGTTTATGAATACCTCCAGTGATGGGCTCATTAGTTTCCTTCCTAATCTCTACTTAAAGACTAAAAAATATATATTTATATGACCACAGGCTTATTTTTAATTAAAGGATTATAATTAACGTACATGGCAAAAAAAAAAAATTCATATTGGTTTTACTTATGTAAACAAGGTGAAAATAAATCCTTCAGGTTTTATATCCACCTTCCATCACATTCTCATCATGTGATTCACTCTGGAGTGACTTCAGTTTGCTGTCAATCTGGCAATCCATGACGTTCTGCATGATGTACAAACCATCACATTTAGAACTTGTTGATTAGTATGTTTGTTTTAAGTGTTAGCAATGATGAGCAAATCCTCATTCACGTGCTTGACAGCAGGTGATGCATACTGCAAACTGAGACCTCTGTAGTCACTCTCACTAGATCCTCAACATCTTTTAACTGTGTATGACCCTGAGAGGTGTTTGTGAGTATTCATACATGCACAAGGCCATGTGTTTGCACTTACTGTAAAATGTGTTTACGTATTTCTAAATGGAATTAAGCCTTTCAGGGGGAAAAAAGAACTTTGTTAACCTTGCTCAACTTGTTTAACAGTGAAACATTCTTGTGTTTTGTTCAGGAGTTATCTGAGCTTCCAGACCTATGGCTTACCAGTTGACTGACTGTAAGAAGAGATTACAGAGAATAAAATCATTGGCCTTGGCTTCATCTGTAATGACGTTTCCACTGTCTTCAGAGGATGGATGCCACTCTTTTCAGGAAATATCTCCCAAGGTATTTAGATATTTTTCCTTTGCTTTTGCCAACATGTCGGGAGGGAGAAACCTCATACAGATGAGCTCCACTCTCCCTCAAATGCTTGAAACCCTTCAGCAAAAAGCACACACTGTAAACGGTAAATATATCAAACAAGAACCCGATGACGATCCGGAGTTGCGACATTGCCTGATAAGATTTAAGGGCTGACAAAGGCAGCTTCACTTAAAACGATCCAGGCCATTAAGGAACAGCTAGGCATACCTGAGCACAATGGCTGTCTCTTAGTCAAGACAGTGAACAATGCCATATGTTCTTACAGACTCTAGCTTCTCTCTGCAGGCTCTCTGCCTCTTCTTTTCTTTATTTCATACTTCACTTTCTCCACAATCATTAGCAGCTTATAGTGCCTGAGTGGCAGCATTAGGAGCCATATAAAGCTGTCAGGCCATTTACCTCCAGCTCTTAAGCATGAAGGTGATAGATTCAGTGACTGTAGTGAAACAGCTAGCCGAGCCTCCTCTGCTCCAGCAGAGGAGGCTGTTTATCCTGGCAGCCATGCCCGGGGTCCAAGAACCCTGACGTTATGCCCGCTCAGAGCCACTGTTCTGCAGACACTGGAGGGCAGAGCCAGGGTAAACACATGACCTCAGTGTTATGTGGTGTTGAATAGGGCTGGTGGTTAGAGTCAGCAGCACCAGTGGGATCAATCACCACTAACTGAGGGGAATCCCGTTAGAGTGATCAAGAGGAGAAGAAGACAGAAAGATGGAAAAGGGCAGCGAGACAGACTAAAAGGTCGATTGATGAGTTGGTCATAATTTATTTGTTGTTGCTGTGACTTACAAAAAATGTAATTAACAACTGGTAATTAACAAGTCCATATACATACAGACACTCTAGGCCAAAGTAATTGTGTGTTTATAACAAATCACACAGGGAATAGCATGCACTAGTACTAGTTTTAACTATGCCAGGCTGTCACATTGCACATGTGATAATGTATATGTGTTAATGGATTACACAACGAGCCAACTACAGCTCCCGAAGCAAGATGCAGAGTTAGTGAAAGCGTATTAGTTTGCCTTACTGAACAAATTTGTCCCTTGCCTTGTCCCTTGGTTGCC
Source organism: Etia nguti (assembly GCA_015106755.1). Lineage (NCBI taxonomy): Eukaryota > Metazoa > Chordata > Actinopteri > Cichliformes > Cichlidae > Etia > Etia nguti. The sequence continues at coordinate 97,325 of VUQG01015644.1, read as the reverse complement.
ACTTGTTGTTGAGCTACCTGCAAAAAAGAGAAACTGTGATTAAACCTAATGGGAGTGGATGTCTTCTTTTTTGGTTTGTTGGGTCTCTCTTTTTTTTTTTTGGTCACACATCAAATGTTATATTTTAAGTGCTTAAGGTAATTTAGGCTATTAATGGATATTAATGCTTAAAATATGATTTCTTAATATTCAAAACCAAGTAAAATTCTGCTCCTCTTCACAAATATTTGGACTGCAGCTGCTCTGAGCTCATCATTGTTAGGCTTGTTTGACAAATGCTAATGGTCTCTATTAGGAGCAAACTTGTTATTAGTACTTCAGTTTTCCTGCCCAGACTGTGTCTGTCTAGGATTGGTTAATGCATCAGTTTTGTCTAAATATTCATTAGCGGGTGCTGAGTGCATGAGCCTTCTTTGGACTGCAAACTGATTCAACTGTTTGTCACTTGCACTACAGTTACTTCATCTTTTACTTAAAATTACTGACTTACTGTGACTGACTTCACATTTTTAAGCTATGAAACCATAATTATGTTTATTAAACTATGTAACAGTAATCAAATATTAACAACAGATTAAAGCTATAAAACAGTTGCAGATGAGCTCCTAATGCCAACTGGCATCTCTGTGTAGTTGCTGAAGGAGGCCAGTCATGGTTTTACTGCATGACCCCACTGGCACAGCACTCTCAGTCATTTTGATTTCCTAGTTTTCTCCTCGGCTTCCTTCTTCCTCTCTTACCCTCCTTGCTGACGCCCAGGCAGCCTTTCAGCTCCTGCAGGGAAATGGCTCTGTCCTTATTCAGATCACAGTAGTCGGTGAACTTTCGGGCACATTTCTTGGGTTTGGCTTTCTTCTTCAAGTACTTCTTGAAAGGCTTTAGTTCCTTCTTGTTGATGTCTTGGCTACCATTGTTATCCAACTGGGCAAAGTACCAGTGCACCACCCTCTCCTCTAAAGTGTGACTGGGGTCAGGCTCCACAAACCTGAGTAGATATAACAGGCAACAGAAACTGAAAAAAAACATCTGATGGAAACTCTTCAAAAAGTAATATGAGGGCAGAAATACTTTTAGGACATTCACCACATCAATCACCACAACTTGGTCAAATTTACTGTTAAATTACAGTAAAGTACTAGCAGAGAAATTTCCAGGACTGGGCTCACATTTTGCAGTGTCTACAGTAATATACAGCTTCTTACTATTTAAAAAAAAAGCTGTACTGTCTGGTTGTGCTTTTACAGTTATAGTTATTTTAATGTTTCTATTTTACATTCCATAAAAAGTTTATTTATACAAAATATAACAGAATGTCCTTATCCATGTACCCTGAATTTAATTTCTTGTCTTTGAATTATGGCAAGATAACAACTTTGGTGCACTTTCTCTACTTTTTACTTATCTACTGTCCACTAACAGAAATGCTTCTATATTCAGCATTTTAACAACCACCCTGAAGATAAAAGCTGGCTGGCCACACAGCTGAAAAACACACAACACTTATCACCAAAGAAAAATATACTGTGTTATACCAGAAAAATGTAAAGTAGATAACAGCTGATATTTCCTCAAAGGCATTTACAGTATTTAACTATATTAACACCGTTATTCCAAAATATCATTCAGATCCATCATATACACATCTTTACTACTGATGCATAGTTAACTCCTAAAGTTTAGTGTCCAGATCTTCACATTATGTGTCAAAGAAATACTATGCGTGTACAATTCATGAAACGAGAGGGAAACAAAGTTTTCCATGAACAATCAGCCAGTATGTAAGTCTTCTGTGGTATGTGACACTACTTACCTCCCACCACCAGAGGGGGCTGGTGAGTTTATGGCTTGCACCATGTCTGTGGTGAGGGCATCTAACAAGCTTGTAATGAATTCCACTTTCTTGCCCTCAGGGCAGCCTGGTGCAAATAAAAGACAAAAATACACCAAAATTACCTACCACAACTAATTTGAGCCATTAGGCCGCAATGAAGAGCCTCTAAACCTTCAACACCAGTGAACCACTGTGACAGATGTCAAATGGAAAACGTCTGTTACACCCTCAAAGCAAACCTTATATAGAGCTTAGTGACCAAGTAAATCTGTTAAAAGTGACCAGGTGAAAAACATGAACATATGAATATATGCTTTAACAGAGGTGAAATACAATGTTTGGCTGTTTTGTTAGACTTCAAAAACACAGAGCTGAGGCACATGGGTGAGGTGGGGCAGAAGTGTGCTGTGATGAGAGAGCTTTCTTGAGCAGTGCAGACCTGTTAACTTTTATGGCACAATTTTGAACACCTTGGGTAGCTCTTTTTAATTGCCCAGATGTATGGTTTTAAAAGCACGCAAAACCCGTGCAAAATTTTCCCTCCTAATTGTGTCTCTTAAAGGGAAACTTCAAACGCAGCTGCACTGTAAACTAATCTTCCTATTCTGCCTTTTTTTTCAGTCTCTTCGTTTTTCTCTCGAGCTTTCTCTGTAGATCCCCTCCTCCCCCTTTCTCTGAGGATTTGTGGCCTCCTCGTCCTCTGCGCCATTCACGTCTTTTCTTTCCTTTTGTGTTGGCTCAGGACGGTCTGTGGGAGGTGGGCCGATGCCCTGCCAGGTGAATCCAATTAGCATTTCCTACAGCATGACAAGCTTGAAGAATCTCTACCTCGCTGTGCTTTAATCCAAGTGTTAAATTGGGATGTTATGAAGCGCAAACTGTTATGTTGTATGTAGCTTATGAGGCAAGGTGGTTCAGGATGTCTACCAGCATAAAAGAAGCTGCAGGCACATGAAAGCTGCCACAAACATGATTGTTGCAGGTGTAAACATAAAGAAGGGCATTTACCCTTGAGAGACTCCAAATGAGCCCCCCCCCCCCAAAAAAAAGCTTTTTGGCTCTTAACACCTTAAATGAAGTTAAATACTGGTGGATGTTCAACAATATATGCAGCAATACTGGTATATCTGTGACAGGCCAGCTGATGAAGTCAGGCTTTACCTACAGAACAGACACTGTGAATACTGCATTCGTGGTATATGTATGTGAATGTGTTCATCCTTTCAATTTAAAGGCACATTTGCTGATTCATGAAAAGTGTAATTTTGCTTTACTGTTTGGTGGACTTTGCCATGATCACATTACAAACTGCATGGTCCTAAACAATTCTGTTCAAAGTATAGCCACAGGCATCTAAAGCTTTACTTTACTACAGTTGAACTTAATGGATCTCATCCTTTGGTCTCAGAGGAAGAGCTGCTATATGCTTAAAAGGACAGAGGTGATATTGTCACTGTGTGTGTTTGGTGAGACTGAACCTGTAGCCAAATGCTGTTACCTCTGCCCTCTTAAACATTCTTTTTTAACCATTGCCTTGATGTGACAGCCATGAAATATCATGCTTTGTTGTGGCAGTTCAGAACATCCCTCTACAGTACATAAAAATATATCTACACTCAGTATCCAACACCACCAGCAGCCCCCCCACATGCCTTGCCACCACACCCCACAACACTAACACCTTCCATAAAACATACCACACATCTGCTGCACAGTCAGGAGTATGCTTGACTCTGTAAACTCACCAGATGGGGAATTAAATAAGAGTTACAATGCAGCCTTAAATGATGGGGAAACAGAGGGGCAACAAAAGTAAGTGAGCAGTAACAAGGGCAAAGGAGTATGAGCCTATGTTACGACCTCTGGCTCAGGGGACAGTCTGAGTCATACGTACTTAAAACTTTCCAGGTTACATTCTTTAACATGGATTTAAAAGCAAAGCAGAATTCATGTGAATTATTATGTAGGACCTGGGGGGGGGGGGGGTTTCTGCAACAGCCACAAACAGGTATACAGTGACAAACCACATCTCTATATATACTATTTTTCAGTTGTTATTTGTTTATATCATACATCTAAATGGCTATAAAGAGCTGTTTTTCCATTACATTTTGGTATAAGTTCCTCTGTTTTGGCAATATTGACTTTAGAAGTTCTCTTGAATATGATGACGCCTTCCTTGTGGTGCTCAAAGTGCCAAAAAATAAATTTAAAAAACTTAAGCAGCAATCTCTCTTTCCAGCAAAGAGACATTGTTGTGAACAGATTCATGTAAAAATCATTTTCTTTCTACTAAACCACACTTGCCAGTCCCTTCATGCTACAGAAGCTTCCATTTACCCATGACAAGCGGCCAGTGCCAGTGACAGGGTGAGAGGGTGTAAACATTGATGTTTTCCCCCTCAGCTAAGTTGTGTTGTTGGCTAGAAGGTAGTGTTTTGATATTAAAGTCCACTGACAGTTATTATTTGGAAAGCAAGTTTAATCTCTAAAACAGCTATAAAAATTCTACAAGATAATAAACGGAAAGTTTCTATACTCCCACACCCAAATTGGATTGAACTGCAGTGAAAAAATGAAGTGACCTGGCAGTTCTCTGCCTTGGAATGCTTCTTCTGTGTCCGAGACTCGAGATCGTGCAGCTCCATCGCACTCAGGCGTCTGGTACCTGTTACAAAGAGGCAAGCACATGGCTGCATTAGATAGAAGCCGAAGAGGAAAAGAGTAAATCTGTCTTAGCAAAGTGTGAAAAATTGGAGACATCAAAGGAGTTGATTTCAAAAGATTTGAACAGCTAGAGAAGGATAAAAAAAAAAATCATGGCCTGAAACTAAAACCGAACCAAACAAAAAAAAAACAAAAAACACCACAATCCAATTAGTCTCCCATGATCTCATTTGCAACATGTATTTATGACAAATGATTCAAATTCTGACTTCTTAAAACTACAAACTCTTGCTCTTTGTCTTTGATCTGTATGCCCTCTCTTCATCTCAATTGACCGTGATTAACCTTTCTTTATAGCTTGATAAATAAATTGGATTTGAAGTGCACAGAGCTTTTTTTTCAAAGCCATAACAAACTGTTCAGCATTACGCGTGGCATGACTCGTTTTCTCCTGGCTATTATATCAGTGGTTCGTGGATACGATGGAAAATTGAGCACATGTGTTTGATTTGTCTTTCTTTTTTTTTTTTTCTTTTTTTTTTTTTTTTTATAAAAAATTTTT